>JAZHYW010008358.1:0-76881 GCA_037355805.1 Ixodes ricinus
CGAGATCCGGCATCTCCACCCGTATCGGTTCTACTGGGGTATGCCATGCTCCCCGAACACCAGCACCTCATTTTCAATAAACGAATTCTTCCACGTCGTCGCGAGAGGAAACTGGAGGGCGGCTATCCTATCCCAGACGTCCAGGCTCGAGTCTGAGGTTTTCAGAGAGCTCCCCGACCAGCTACCCAACCAGCCTCGACGCGCCGCACGTCTCGTGCTCCCACGAACACCAGCTACCGCCCAGGCACCAAGTCCAAGAGGCCCTCTAATGCTAAGTGAGTCCGGCAGCTACTCTGGGTCTTCGAGACCCACCAGTGCCGTCATCGACGGCACGGTCGTCTCCTCGACACTCCTGGACGTTTTCCCGGTCGATGACGTTCTCGCCTATGCATTTTGCGAGGCTGGCGTCTCGGCCGACCTTGCCCGTGCTTGATCTTGGACCGAAGAAAACGACCCATTGGATCCGGACTCGACGGCCACCGCCGCCGAGCAAAACCTGGAGTGGCTGAGCAGGACCCACGGTGTCATCGAGCCCCACGCCGATGACGACTCCTTCGACACTTACGATGGCGAGGAGAAAAACCACACCAACACAAAGGAACACACTACAGACAAACAAAGCGACGTCGAAGACTCCGAGTCGGACCTGGGTAGCACTGCCTACAAGTCGAAAGCGACGGGACCTCCGACTCCAGTCCACCCGACCCAGCAGGCACCTAAAGTCGACTAGGCAGTGTTTAGTGAGGCATGTAGTTTTCATGGGCCGCCCGTGAAGCACGAAGGCTTCTTGCTTCACGGCCCGCCCCCTCTCCCTGACCAGGTCCCCACGATCGATGCCGCCGTAAACAACATGTTGGCGGCATCATCGAACGCTCCTCACGTGGTCCGTACCTCAACCCCGTCTTCCTCGTATCCAAGTCAGCCACCAAGTCCCGCTTTGTCTTAGACTGCGCAGAACTTACTCCTTACCTCCTGGCACCTCAGTTCCGCCTTACTCCGCTACCCCAGGCAATCACAGTAAACCCACTCCCGCCCCAAGCGTATATGGTGAAGCTCGAACTTGCCTTGGTCTTTTGCAATATCACGCTTCATCCCTCCTCCCGTAACCTGACCACATTTAGAGTAGGCCGCCGTTGCTGCCGTTTTGGCCGTATGCCCTTCGTGATACGCCCAGCGCCGTTTTACATGCAGCTCTTGGCAACAGCCATTGCCAGGGAAATGCGCGCGCGTGGACTCTGGGCTTGTTCTCACTTAGACAACTTCTTGTGCGCCCATCCCGACCCAGACAAGTTGGCGTCTACGGTGCGCCTCCTCGTGGAGGACTAGCTGCGGTCGGGATTTCACTTAAACCTAAGCGACACGAGCAGAGCCCACGCGACGCATGGGTTTTCTTGGGTTCAGGCTCAACACAGCCGAGGACACCACTTCGCAGATGCCAGAACGGCTTCGAGCCATTCCTCGTGTCCTTCGCTCGCTGGAGCGCCCGCTTCCCCTCAAGGCGCTCCAGGGCGGCGGCCGCCAGTGGGCTACTGTGCATTTTACTTTTCTCTCTATGGCTCTGGGTTTTTTCTTCTTCGTCCCCTGTTAGACAAAGTTGCAGACCAAATTCCTCTTTCACTCAACTGGCTTCACTTTCTTCTGCGTGTTTGGCCGACTTTGCCGCACTGCCTACCGCTCCCACTTCCCCCACTACCCAACAGAGCATGGGCAGACGCCTGCGTAGTCGGTTACGGCGTAGATATTGGGGCAGGCACATAGCCAACGGGGGGGGGTCCCATGGGGCCCGGGCCCCCCTCCCCGAAATCATCCATTTTGCTGGGACCTCCTCTCCCCCTCCCCCTCATACAGAATTTTGTCATGGGCTGCCCCCCCCCCCCCTCCCCCCGAAACAAAATCCTGGCTACCTGTGTTGGGGACTGTGCGCAGGCAATCATCGCCCCTCCGCCGAGGCCAATATACCTCCGGGAAGGACTCGCCGTGTTGTGGTGCGCGTGTATTTCCGAGAAAGGGGCTCTACACACGGAGTACAGAACTTTGGCTCTAGCGCTGCGCCGCGGCCATGGACGAGCTTTGCCTTGGGCTATTGCCATTACCATTTTTCATCATATATTTGTTTGTTCACATTTATTGAAAAACCTCGGGAAACCCTTCGGATGTTACCTCGATCCTTCCGCCGCCCTCAGCACGATAAGGAAAAGATGTCTCGCGCCGAGACAGCTCGGCGAGCTCATGACCGACAGTACGCATTTTATTGACACGTCTTTATTAAAAAAAAAAAGAAGAGAAACGGCACTGGCAATAGCCGAAGGCAAAGCTCGTCCATGGCCGCGGTGCAGCGCTAGAGCCAAAGTTGTCCGTGTTAGAAGAGTCCTTTTCACGCCAATGAATGCGCACCGGAACACGGCGAGTCCTTCCCAGAGGTATACTGGCCTCGGCAGAGCGGCTACGATTGCCTGCGCACAGTCCCCTACAAACAAGTACCCCAAAACCGACTCCGGAAGCATCTGCCCATGCGCTGTCGGGTAGCGGGGGAAGGTGGAGCGGTGGGCAGTGCGGCAAAGTCGACCAAACAAGCAGAAGAAAGGGAAGTCAATTGGGAGAAAGAGGAATTTGGTTTGAAACTGTGTCGAACAGGTGGCAGAAAAAAGAAACCCAGAGCCGTAAAGAGAAGTGTAAAATGCCAAGTGGCCCGCGGCCCGTATATATATAATATAATATAATATAATGTAATATAATATAATATAACCACACCCGACCGTACATTGGGAGGCCCAGAGTTCAAATACTAGCTCCGCGGTTTATTTTGGCTTTCGGCGGTTTTGTAAAACATTGATTCATTCGATGAAGAGTTCATTCATCTGCATAATTTCGAATATATATATATATATATATATACACATAGATAGATAGATAGGCGGACTCCGGCCGAAACGTCGAAGAATAAATCATCCGTTGTTGCTGTTTTCACCAAAGGTTTTTTTCTCCTTTGTTATATACCCACGCCTTCGGCCTCCCGCCACCATGCCCGTTGTGTATATATATATATATATATATATATATATATATATATATATATATATATATATATATATGTATATATATATATATATATATATATATAAAGTACGCCGGCACTTTATTTACAATTTTTTTTTTAGTCCGCACTTTTTTATTTTTTTATATAAAACTGCATAATTTTTCTAGCTTCACAGAATCGGCCAGCGAGAGACGTGCGCTTCGATAACCATAGGCAATTGCTTGGAAATAGCAAACATGACGTAGGTGTGACATAGCACAACAACGAAGACTAGTGAAAGGAATGAACAACAAAACATATTTTTACAGCTTTCTGTGTTGTTACTGTGTTGTTTGTTCCTCTCCTTAGTCTTCCTTGTTTTGGGCTATTGCATTTACATTATGTTTGACTTGCACTAACTAGCCCAGCTCTTAATTGTATTACTTGTTCCACTCAGCAGTATTTTACTAGAGGATGGCTAAAGTTCTGCTCCTCCCTTCAGTGTTGGCGAAGACTCGCCTTCATGTATTAGGTTGAAATAAACTATAGCGACGAGAAGGTGAGAATGATTCTTCCAGCATCCAGTGGGAACTTTCTTAGGGTTGTTTACAAACGCTGCCGAACAACAAAGCTAGGGATGTTAATTTTCATTTTTATTACATAGAATGCGATGATCCCCGAGTAGCGGAAGTAACATTTATGCTCGGGTATAAAACTATATAATGTAAGTAGATGTAGTGAACAAACGTTGGAGCTAGAAACGTGCGCAACTTTTCACCAATTAGAAGTATTAAGACGTATCTGCGTTCCTTGAACTTCACGTCGTTGGATATATGGGACTACTTTAAACAATTTATTATAAAATGGCCATCTAGCATTTCAATTAAACAAATTATTGGAAAAACCGAAATAAACCGGTTTTCAGGAACGTGTAACCGGTAACCGAAACCGTAAAAATTAAAACCGTAAAAAACCGAAACGAAACCGTTATCAACAGGAAGCGGTAACCGTAACCGTAACCGAAACGTTATATTTTTCGGTTTGAGTCCCTGGATAAAACGGAGATTGCATACTTCTAGCAGCTTGAAACACTGGCAAGTTACTGGGATGGTAATGTCATCTGAGTCAAGCAAGTGAAGCTTTCCTAGAATAAAACTGAGGTCGTATGAATGGTTATGTGCAATGAGTGGGACGGCATCTTTGTCAATCCGGTGGTTTAGGTTGCATTTCGAACAAAGCGAACGTCTATACTCTCCCGTCATCTGGTCATGGTCGCGAGTTTTCATTTTCTTGTTAAAGCTTTCAAAGCAAATGCCGCAGTGGGAAGAGTCTGCGTGGACAGCCTCATTATCTGGACTCATTTGAAGAGGCACTTAACTCGACTTAATCAAGCGGGAATTTCCTTAGCAAGAAAGTTAAGAATCAAAATGAATATTTCAACACAGTCGAGTCCGCGATGAAGGTATTCCTCAACAATGGAGGAGTCTTTTGACCGAGTGACGAGAAGACAGAACGAGCTCGGGACGTGATTCTCGTATACATTTCCGGCGACTGATTCGGTTCCAGAATCGCTTCGAAGTCGTAAACGCAATAAAATGGAAATTCTTCTATAACGTGCATGCTCCGGAAGTATAACACCTCACCCTTGCGCGGGAAGACGGTCTGGCCCGGCCTCTTCTCTCTACACATCAAGAGATGGACCGACAGAGACTCTTGCTTTGTAAACAGAGTCAGACACCTTTACAGCGAACGCGTAAGCTATTCGCGTTTGAAAAAAGGCTGGCAAAGTTTGGTATGCCAACGAAGTGGTTTTCAATAAGGAGAAGATCGACATGCTGCTCACTTTCCTCAGCAACTACATTCAGTGGGTAGATAAACTTTTTTTCACTGTCATAACGAAACATTTTTTGTTCAAAGGTCCTTACATTTGGCGGGAAGGTTACAGGGAACGTTTTCGGGAACACTTGCACGTATGTTCGTGGTAAGAGGATGCTCTTCCTCTATAAGCTCTTTTCGCATAATACAAAACGGCAAGCACCGCAAACACAATGCACATGTCCCGTTCGCATTAGTGAAAACCCTCACTGACATAAATGAGGCACTGCTTTGAGGATAGCTCTTTTGGTAGAGAGAAACGACCGCAACCAACGGTTTGAGGAAGAAGACGGCCCAAAGTGATAGTGCCAACTTTGATGTCGACCTGAAAGAACCCCGAGCCTCGTTCCTGATAATGCTCTAACCGGCCAGCTATTTCAGTGCAGACTTGTTGCATGTCCCTCAGGATGTTTCCTTCCACGAACACTGTATGCACTTGAGTGTGAAAAAAGTGTACAGTCACTTCAATGTGTCGTCAGGGATTAGACGACCGAGTTCGACAGTATGCGTCACAAAAAACGTAGCGGTACTCTAAAACGCCTGAGCAGATTTGACATTGATTGTGCATGCTGCCTGAAAAGGTGTGCACGTCTTACGACTCTACGTGTTTTTCGTGTAAGTGCAACTCGTATTGAGCCCCATAATTACGAAGAGCACAAACTCTTTCCTAAAGCAATATGCAGGGTGCGGGAGGTACATCGGGAACCAATGTTACGTGGACTTGCAACGCATCTGCACTGGAATAATGCTGTCCGTCGTCGGGAGAGCACAGGCGACAAGTAACCATGACGATAAATAGTTCGTTTTAATTGTCGAATGGAATATTATTTCTGGTGAAATCCCCACCCTCTCCCTTTTTCGAGAAACAAATTAGTGTTCTTTGAGAGCTCCGCTTTGGACCAAGCGCGTATTGCAAGAACCGACTGGGCACAACGATAGACTCTAATGTCTTCAGAAAAGTCCCCTTCTCGCGTTTATGTCTTCAGTTTAATGTTCTGGCAAATTCAAGAACCCTGTTACTTATTCGAGGTGCGAATGTTCTAGTCGCCGATCCTTCTATGCCGATTGTTCCAGAAGCTAACGAGAGTACATAGGGTCTCCGCGTGGCGAGCCGCAGTCAGTCTCGCCCTAGCGTTCGACTCTGCTGTTATGCCAACTTCGACGCCCGCGAATCTCCGTTGTTATCTTCTCTTTCCTTTTTACTTTGGGCACAAGTTCGCGCTATTAAACGTTTCAGTGTCCTCCGTTATTTTTTTTTCGTCACGTTGTCATTCGCGACAATATATAGGGTGCCCAAAGTCGCCAGACTGTGCCTAAAATGGACCGAAAACATCCACGCCTTCACGTAGCAAATTAAACCTTTCGTCAAAGGTGCATTTCACACGACGTTTTTTTTGTTTTTTTTTTAATTACAAAGCGTAGGTTGTTTTCTGTAAAATATAGGGACAAAAAACTTGTCACGGTCAACCGCGCGCGGCGACACAGACGACCAAGTTGAGTAGCTGGGCGGGTTCGGTGCTCATATTAATAGATGGCGCTACCTCCTTATCGAGACTGCTCGCGACCACCGTGGTTTATTAAAATGAACATAATGTTTTTGTAATGTACCTTTGGTTAAAAAAATGTAGCCAGCGAAAGCAAAACGTAAAGGAAGAAAAACGCTCTTTCATGACGACGGCGCTTTTGCCACCAACGGTTTTTCGTCTGCGTGTCGTATGGTTTATTTCGCTGTCGTCTACCCCTTCAGACGTAAAGCCCCTTCATGTTTCAAAAGTACCGCAATGTTCGTCGATGCACGAGGCACGTGCAACGTGCAGCCCTTGGGAAGATCATGGCGGCACAGCGCAGCACTGAGCTAGATTTCAGATTCCATGAATTTCCCAGAAGTGGCGCGCGGCACGTGCCACGAGCATTTCAACAACAATGAATGGCGCCACTTTTTCAGGATAGAGGGGCTTTATTCAGACGTAGGGTAACTGTATATGCTCCGCTTGCGGAGCAGAGTACCGCAATGGTTCCATTCTGGAGCCAAGCACTGCGGGAAGCCACGGTCGGTTTTTGCAGGGGACGCAAAGGCGCAGACGCGAGGCGGCGTGCTGAGGCGCGCTGCGTAAGGAAAATAGTGCGGCGACGAGCCGCGCATTCGCCGTCATCGTCCTCCCGTCGTTTCCTGTTTCCCTCTCGATTGCAAAAATCGCACCCGCGGATTCTGCGGGTCGCGTGTGAAGTCGTCAATTCATTGCGGTAAATGACGTTGCGACTGACGAAAACGCCGTCCCCTCGCTTTCGGACGAGAGCTCGCCGACTCGCCAAGATGGCCGGATGTGCCGGTCGCGTATCGCGTATCACTCCGCGAGAGCCGCACCCAACGAGGTAGAGGGGCTTAGAGCGATAAACCGGGGTTCCGGTCTGCACTCGAAAGTGACCCCCATAAGGCGGCTGCCATTGTACGCAAATTTGACCACTCGTCACATGACCAAACCAAATACGTGACGTCACAGGAAAGATGGCAGCGCCCAGGCAGCGGCTGGTCCCAGCTGGGCCGGAGCTTGTCGGATGCGTTGTTTGTTGTCGTTCGTGTCGGCGAGTTGATTTCAGACGCGGAAGCCGTCATAAGAGGCCGGTTGAAAGCGTCTTCAGAGTTCAGCGTGGTGTCTGACGTAGGTATAACGTGAACAGAAGGAGGAACGGTGTGCATTTCGCTGGTGACCGACGGGGATATTGCCACGAAAGAGACAATCGGCCCTACGTTGCTCGGACCTCGGATTGATTCGGATACCGCAAGTAAATTTTAAAGCGACGTTTCTGTGCTCTCGTTGACCATCGGAATCTTCGAGGTCTGCAGTGAAGCGTGTGCAATATGTTTGGATACGCAGTTTAGCGACGGAAATTGCGTGAGTCGTGCTTGGCAGTGTGCAATCGTGGTGCCGCTTCGTTCAAATGACCGAAGGCTCACTTTGGTTGTGCGGCGCACCGGAGAGCTGCCTTCAAGTGCTTCAAGTTGGTAGTTCCTGTGCCGTGCTTTAGGTGATGCTGTGCTACTTCCTAAATTGTTCTGGCGTAGACGTGCACTTTCACGGAGCACAGGTGTTGCAGTTGGTATTGATTCCGCTTGTCTGTCGCGCGTTTCGTCGACACAAGTTTCATCAACACTCGGTAGGCGAATTGCAAGCTGTATGGGCATTTCATCGCGCGTGTTACCTACCTAGTCCACCCGTTCACGCCGCTTTGCGACGACAGTCTGCAGCGGCTCATTACCAGAACAGTGGTTCCACATCCATTTCAGTTCAGTTCGTCCACGGCAGTCACCAAACCCCGAAGGAGAGCATTATTCGAACAGAATGCCTCTAAAGCAATGCAGCTTTTTTAGTGGTCAGGATAGACTCTCTTCTGTCTGTTTTGTTATATTGGCACAGATGCTTGCTCAGTCCTATTTTCTATCAATATTTACTATTCTGGAAAGTTCCAGGCCATGCTCAGCTGTCATCGTATGTTCTGGTGGAGGTGCTGCACATTTTACCCATAGCCCTTCACTCTGTGTGGACCCTGGCGGCTCCTCAGCCCAGTTGCCCCGCGTCTTAAACGCCCGGCGAGCCGTGAACCAAGTCCTATCCCAAGCCCGGCAGAAAAACCGCAAGACGAGCGAGTACCGCAAGGACTAACCTTGGAAATGCACCACAAAGAACCTGAAGTCCGAGCCAGTCGCTGCTACCAGCAAGAACCACCGGAATTCGGTCTTTTGCCAGAAAAACCGAAGCTGACTAAGCCAACAATGACAAACCTGTAGCAGCAAACCATGTCCGCTCCCATCATCGTTTGCATGCCCGTCGCACCTCACACTCCGATGCCCTTTCACGCAAGGTGTATGAAGACGTCGAGGGCTGGATTGAAATATATGGCCGTGTCGTTTGCCACAGTGGGTAGACGGACAACCAGCTCCTGCAGAACCTATACTTCTCGTGGAAGAAACTGCCAGGCACTGGTCTGAGAACCACGAATCCTCCTCAACGTTGTGGGAAGTTTGCACGATCGAGCTGAAGTCCACGTTCATCAGCCAACATTGACCAGGGAGAGCCGAATTCCCGATTCTGTCCAGGATGCGGCCCCAACAAGAGCGTCACCGCCTTCGTGGAAGATGTTTTGGGCGTAATCGAGCACCCACGCCAACCCTGATGTTACAGAAGACAAGAAGCTAAGAATTCCATGTCCCTCATGTGAGGTACCACACCTCCGGCAGCCTTGTCCGCAACTCCACGACAACAGTCGAAGGGTTCATATCACCGTGGCTTCCAACATTGAATGTGCACTGCAGGCCCGAGCCTGTCGCTATCAACAACTCCCCAGCGTCTCGACACTCGAGTCGTCCAGCTGCAACTTCGATGCCAGCCTCCCAGGCATCCGCGACATCCACGACGTTGTCCGGGAGGAGACCAGGAAGCTACTTCCTGCCATCAGTTGCCCGGCATTTATTTTGATTGCCGAGATTGTTTCGGAACAAGTTCAACAGGCATTTCAACTGGAGACTTCCAGCAAAGCGGCACCTTTCGAACCAAGGGCGACTTATGCCACAAAGTCACGATGACCGCCATTGGCTACCCGTTACTATTCAATGCCGATTCAACGAGACACCCCAACGCCGAAGCATTCATACATGCCCGAGCTTGCTGCATAGATGCAGAAAACTACCAGGAAAATTAGCGGATTAGAAGCCAGCCCTGCAGCTTCAGTGCGTCAGATGTCAGTGGCCGCACATGACGTATGATTACAAGACGGCATCAGTCGGTCAAAGTTGCCATTCGACCAAACTGAACACCGATGTGCCAGGAGCATCATCCGACAACAAGCAGCACAGGTACTATGACTGAACGCCTGACACGAGACTGTCGCAGAAAGAACTCGTTATGGAACCATTTGCAAAGAACCAATAATTACGTAATCAAGTGGAAATCAACATATTTGATGCACTAACCTAATAAACATATTTCCGCTCGCCTTCACGTCTTCAGAGTCTCTACACAAAGAATTGTGTTCACCGCACGTGCTGTAACTTTTGAATACACTCGCATCTCTGACCCCTCAATATTAATTAATGGGACATACCAGACTGGTTGCATTGGGCTGCACTCGTTCCACTTTTACTGAACATATGGCGCATCCGAAAACCAACTCCAGTGATGTGAAAATGTTATTTATTAATTTATTCTCTCCAGGGGCCTTTGTAGACATTGCAGAGAGGATACTTAAAACTATGCACACGATAATAACATTAAAGCACACTGCTGTAACTTGTTAGTTGCAAAAACAAACACACCTCTGAGCATCTAGTTTAATGGTATGTGTTCATGCATTGTTATATAGCAGGACACTTTCAATACGTATGACACACTAGCCCCTTTGCAAAACCCCATCAAGCAACACAACTGTCGCCATTTTTTTCGGTGCAAAGCACACGAATATACCCCAGTTCACGTCGAACGTTAATGCAGCATTCGAGTCCAATAGGCGCTCAGCCGAGTTCACAGTGATGGCGGACATAACATTCTTGTCGAACAAATGGCCAAAGTATGAAGGCCTTGGGCAATTAGAGTAATAGCTACTGTAATTCGTTCCATCACAATTTGGCAAGCGGCGAAGGCTACAGTCTTGGTGAGTCAATAGGCATGTTGGAGAGAGGCACATGACAACATATCATCAGAGTGCTCGTCAGCACAGATTTCTCACATGCCTTCAGTCCGTCAATCTGATTGGCACGGGGGCTGGGGCGGTTGCCCTTTTTCAGGTTATGGTAATACGAAGTATAGGCAGCCCACACTTTAGAAAGAAGTCTATTGAAAAGACCGAAAGGAACGGTAGTCAACATTTTTCAACAAGACTGCTTTTCGGGCAAGGGGTGAACACAAATATGAATCATCTTGTACGGGTAACTAGAATAAGTAAATAATTGACCGACTAATACAATGCACTCTTGGTGAAAAAAAGTATTGCTGCAAAAAAACCTACGAAAGAGAAAATTGTGCAATTAATCTATGCGTACACCAAAAATAGCAAGTCGAATAGCATTGAAGCAGCTGCCTGCAACGATTTATTCATCCCCCCACTCAATAAAAACGTCATCCTCGCAGCTGAAAATAAGTGTGCAATTCGGATTCACAAAAAAAGGAAGAAAAGCGATCGAATGTAGAATCGTCGATTAGCACAAAAGGTTGAAGATCGCAGGAGCTTCCTCGCTAAAAGTTTCTATGGTTATTCGGTGACGCAGGGCTGAAACAACTTCCCCTAAGTCCTCACGCGACGTATACCTTTCGCTTCGATTCTCAGACGTTCAAACGAAGCTAGAAAAATGCGAATATATTATGCTAGGAGTTATATCGTAAAATTGTTTATAAGTACAAAACGTAAAGATCGCAGGAGCTTCCTCGCTAAAAGTTGGCTGTGATTATGCAGTTACCTAGGGCTGAAACGAATTCCCCTAGGCCCTACGTCCGATGTATACATATCGCGTCAATTCTCAGACATTCCAACGTTCAAACAAAGCTAAGAGAAAGCGAAAATTGCATGCTAAAAGCACTCAAAGTTCTATCGACCCTCGAACACATCCGGGAATCCGAGCACCGGTACGGCGACACGGCTGATGCTGTCTCGCAGGTGTTAATATCCAGATGATACAGGGCGATCTTGCGGAAAAAGGTAATAAAGTCTCATTTCTTCACATTTTCACATTATACCTGCGTCAGCGAGCACGAAGAAGACCGAAGTCGTCGGAAAGCAGCTACACATCGCGGCTACCGCGCACCGAACAAACTTGCATTCCCCAGCTCTGGGCGCTGCCATCTTACCGGTGACGTCACGGCTCTTGTGAGGTCACGTGACGTGTGGTCACTTTTGCGTACAAAATGGCGGCCACCGGGGGTGCCACTTCCGAACTTCCGGTTTATCACTCTAAGCCCCTCTACCTCGTTGGCCGCACCGCAGACGCGAGCAACGCGATCGTTGTCCGTGTCGTCTGCTTCCGATACCTTGGAAACGGATGTCTTAAAACATCGCTCGCGTTATAAAAGAAGAGGATTGTATTGTACCCAGTTGACGCACATAATGTTTAATGACTTAGGAAGCTTTCGGTTGGTTCGATTTTAGTTTAGGATCTATATTGTGCGAACTCAAAGCGGAAAATATGTTCCCCGAAACTCAGCGCTCTGGAAGGCCGCTTTCCCGCACGAAGATCGGCTCCAGTCCTGCCCACGTGACCACTCCTCCGCCAATACGGAGATGGCGGTGAAAGGAAAAGGAACGCGATACTCTGGCTCTGCAAGCAGAGCCTATACATTTACTCTATTCAGACGCTGCTCTCAACGCCATCTATTATTACGCGCGGCAAACAATCTGGCAACTCGACTCGGTCGTCTGCGTCGTCGTTCGACATTGACACTGGCTAGGGTTTTGGCCTTGTGTTTTACAAAAAAACGAGCTACGCTTTATAATTTTACAAGAAAAAACGACTTGTGAAATACACCTTTGACGAAAAGTTCAGATTGGAACCAGCAGGCGTCGATTTTTACGGTACATTTTAGATCAAGACTGGTGACTTGGGACACCTTATAGATTGCTGGTTCGATGTTTTTTTCTTTTATTAAATATTCACTTTATGTCCAGCGCTTGTCCCGGCTACACATTTCTGGTGTTTGTTATTTGTGCGCTGTTTCCAGTTGTCGCAGGGTGACCAGACGTACATACACACAAATTTTAAAAAGAACAATTTTAAGTGGAGAGCCGCAGTAAACGGGGAAATGACAGTTTTTTTTATTATTTATCTCATCTCACTGGGTGGCCAAAGCAACCACTGAACCTTAACTTTCACCCTAAGTAAAGTCGTGTATTTTTTTTTTAGTAGCCGTTGTTTGTCTGGCCTCGTCTAATGCTATTTGTATTCTATCGCCTTTCAGGTTGAGTAGAGTGCCTAACACAAATACACGAAATATTCTCTGCCGTTTAAAGGACAAAATGCTGACAATACACCGTTTCAAGTTGTGGGCATCAAGGAAAGGCCTCGGGCACTGTAAGCATCACCACTCTGGAGCTGGAGAAGTTTTTATCTAAGGTGACAGGCATAGTGACCAGTGCAGTGCTTAGTCTTGCAATGTTTGCTTGCAATGTTGATTTAATGCATTCATCAGTCTCAAAGCATGCTGCCTTCTCTCGATACAGTCAGAAAGTCGGATATGTAAAATTATTTACTTTCCAATTAAAATTGATTTGTATAAAAAGGCCCATGACTTGCGCCATTATTAGTCACACCTAGAGTCACAAAATAAGCTACGCTTTCAGAGTACCGCATTTCTTTTCTTTGGCACTTTGCCAAGTATACAGTCGCTCAATTCAACAATATTCTGGTTCGCTGCGGCATCATTGGACAGCGGCAGTCACATGAGTCGCTATCATCGTCATCGCGTTTTTTCAACGCCACCATCTTGGGTCGAGTGATCCACTGCCTGATGCTGTTTTACTGTTTAGGGCGCGCGCAGGCCGAAGTCCGTCGCTCAACACGCACTTTTTCCTTCTTATGTCGAGATACGAACAACACGACCTTGATTCGCTGCCACAGCTTCGGCTACGGCAGCTTGCGCAGGCGACGGCTACAGCTCGGCTTGGCTAAGCTACCGGCACTCCTCCATCTCTTCTTCTCTTAGGGGCAAACGATCTGATACGAAATCGCCTTTGAGGGAAGCAGACATCGCTGCTTTATTCGATATTCCAGTATCTGACTCAGAAATCAATGTCCTACTTAAACACGGTCTGCCGTCAGGAAGTGACGATGATATTTAGAGAGCGAGGATGATGACATCGATTATGCAGTTGTGATGATCAAGGCAGGTGTGATGATAGCTTGGAAGATACCAGCCAAAGTGATGGCAGTGATGAAGAGAATCGACACGCGGAAACCTAAGCTCCAGTACCAAGAAAAAGGAGCCGAGTTAAAAAAAAAGCTAAAGTCATGGTCAGGAGACGTAAGGGATCTTGTGCCCCAAGTGCATGCTGTCCACTGTAGTGGACGTTCTGTAATAAATAAACTACATTAATGAAAGCTAAGAAAAAAATTCTGGGTCTCATCAATACCAATGGTGGCAAGAGCGCAAAATTTTATGATTTGCATAGACGGTTTTGGAGTATGAACCAAAGGTTAAACTCTTCTCCAATGTTGACGCAAAGGTTTGTATTAAAATGAGGGATTACGACAAGGTATTAATAGGTTTAAAACTTTGAATACATTCACGCAAAAAAAATATGTCCCGTTTTCGTCGTCTGCACTATCTTCACTGAGGTGTATTCTAAACCCCTTTACCGTCCATCTGTCTAAACAAAGAGAAAATATTTTAACTAACATAAACATCAAACCCTTTAGTAGGAATATTGTTTTTGCGATTCATGTTGTGTGATATCACCAGTCCGACCCAGCAGAAATAAACCCACGCTACTGTCATAAACGTTGTAAAAGGTGTCGAATTTCGTAGATTGCTCGCGTAGAAGCGACCACTGAAATTTCAATAGGCTCATGGCGCTCAAAAGTAAGGTTGAAGAGAAATAGCTGGTACTTTATAAACAAATAAGTCAGACCTGTTTGCTGTATTGCCGAAACTGGAGCATCGGAAGAAATTATATATGGGATTTGGTGGTTTTGTTCGGGCTTTTGACGGCCGCTCGAAAAAATTCCAAAGGGTAATTCATAAAATTTTGAAGGACGCCGATTTTATGGGGGCAGCAACCAAACTCAACGGGGTTGCAAATGGCTCGACATTCTGCTTTTCGTTAAATACAGTGAAGTAGGTCTACCCCCTCCCTTCCCTGGTGGTCGTAAATGAAAATGAAACTTGCAGAAAACAGTGCCTTCCTTTCTGGAGAATTCTTTAATTAGTGTGGATACACCACCGCCATTGTAGTCCCGATGCTTGAACGGTCTGGTGAATGACTTGCAACTCTCTCATGGAAAATGCTGTACGGTGTTTCCGTTTGACATAAAATATTAATATTACTCGTTTGAGTTCAAGGTCCTTCTGACTAGGGCTAGCAGGTTTTTGAAAGAACGGTTGATCAGAATACACTTTTAGTCGAGCATTTTGGTCCCAGAGTTTGATATAATCTTAGTGGCACTCCTAAATTTAACAGTGGTACAGCATAACAATCAGAATTTATCAAAACACGAGGCCTCTGTATTGGATCAGCGCTAGCTCCTGTTTTTTATTAAATATATCTTCGGTTTTTGAAGTTAGAGCTTTTCGGGACAGTAAGGGATAGGTCCCCTAATGAAGTATTGATGCAAAGGTGCGTAGTCGGCATATTAGTGTGTTCTGCAGACGTGTCTCTGACAGAATTTTTAGAGAAGTCAGTGTTTTAGATAGCTTCTAAATTGAAGATATGCTTGAAAGGCCGAAGGACGGTTGCATAGATCACCTGGATCTTCAGCTCAAAACAGATCGAGCCATTTGTGGGGAGTTTGGCAAATCCGCGAAAAGGCACTTCTTCCCTTCAGTAGCTGCCACTCAAAGCATGTGAAAATAGGGTTAATAATAAACCTAATTTTTGCAGCAGAACAAACGCCATGTGTTCATTCAATAGGTTCATCTCACCCTCCTCTTAAATATGCAGGATTTTTTGGGGGATGATACTTAAAAATAGTTGTTTTGTCTAGTATCTCGAAAAAGTGAACTCAGAAAATTAATAAATCTTCTAAGCGGGCAATCGTTCCTTAATTTCAAAATATTTCCCAAAATAATCACATTTTGGGGTTTTACGTGCCGGAAAAAAGGCGGGCATCTGGCACTTTTAGGAGGGGACTGAGGATTTGTTTCGACCGCCTGGTGATCATTTAACGTACAACCGAAAGCTCGGTTACAAAGCGCTAGCCCAAAGGTTTAATACTGGCTCTGCCTTTTCACGGCTTATAGACTGAGACGCATGAATCCCTTCGCTTCAGCAAGTACAAGTTGTGTGAAGAAACATGAAGTAAAATATATAAGATGTATATCAGTGGTCGCAAAGAAGAAACGCTTCGATTGTGACCGATGTTATAGTGAACAATCTAAACGTTGTATAAATGAGCGCCTACCACAACAGAGAGTATACAAACATCGAACTGTATTTAATATTTTTGTGCCAGCGTGGGGTTCTACCTATGCATAGTTACGGGAAAAATGATCACAGGTCTTGATTAAAACAGCCCGTAAGAATACTAAAACACGGGAACGTTGTTAGCAAGCCTTCGTTTAGCTTGGACCTTGAACTGCGACGGTTTCTTGGGCTTTGGAATGCGGTGACCTTCAAGGTACGTTTGTTAATTGTGGTCTGGGAAGCTAGGGTGACCTGCTTTGTGGTCTGCATGGTTGCACCGAACTTAGTTGTATTTGTGTAGGAGGGAGAAGGAAAGAGCAGTTAGCGAAGGATAGCAGATAAGAAAGGAGGAGGGTGTCGCGACGTTTTTTTGTGTTAATAATGTATCACTAAATTTGTTTTTTAGGCTTTGCATAGAGCGTGTTTGGTGTCTTCCTCTTTGGTTTATTTTATCTTTGTCATGATGCCTATTTAAACACTTTTAGGAAAATAGACATATCAGCTGTGCTTGAGGCCTTTCAATGTATGTGCCGTTTTTTACCTACAATCTTAAAACGTACCGAAGAAGTTCTTCCAGGTAGTCGTAGACTTTGGTTTTCCTGGAGGCAAAGAGGCCAACGCCAAGGATGATGTATCCAAATTTCTTGACGTCCCCAGCTCTATTCACTTCCTGGAGGTTTCTCAATCTCTACACCAAATAGCAACAGAAGGAGGAATAATTATCATGTGAGCTTTCTGCTTATGCACCATACTTATATTAAAAGTTGCCGTTTAATTAGTAGGTGCGAAAGCATCTGGATAACACTGACTCCGTTGGAGGCCCCTCGATATAAATATTGTTCATTGGAATGAGTCCTCAAATACTCGTTGGTTAAAATATATATACTAATTATGAACGAAGATATAATCTAGTTTACTTATTCTTTATTAACATACCTGATGAATTTCATTGGTAGAAGTTAAACCTGAAAGCCATCACCCGTTATTCTGTATTCCGTTTGGTCTTCGCCTTTCACAAATACTTATGTGTTACTGGCGTGGTTATGAGCTTTGCCGTTGGTGGCGTTGTCAGCGTTGTGGTGTTGTCAATAGAGTCAATGCGTTACAACCGAGCGGTTCGAAGTACCCGTGGGGTGATGAGCGTATGGCTGGCCCAAGGAGCACGTAGCTTCCACTGCACTGTCAGCTTAGGGTTAAACGCGATGAGAAAAGCAACTTTTATCGAAATTTTGAGCGACGGGCTAATCTTTTAGGGGGAGAATGGCTGTGTCTGGGTGCACAAATGAGGGTCCGTCTTCTTAAACTCTTTGGTACAATGCGCGATTTGTGGGTCGAGGAGGAAAGCTCTGAAGGAAAATGCTAAATTCCAATGACCGGCGCGGCTTCGATGGGACTTGCTACGTCATGACTACGTAGCAAGTTCCCCAACGTTGCTAGATTAGCTCCCAAAAGGCTCCGCATACATCCACCAGGTACACATTGAAAGATCGTTTAATTAGCTTTAAAATTAGTTTTCTTGTGCCTTTCAACGAAACACTGGTATTTCGGAGGTTATGCTGCAACATGCAACGCATTCCAGCTAAGAACATGAGCGCTGAAATTTCGTTTTCCCACTTCTTTAAACGCCGCTGCGTAAATGGGTATTTTATCGTAAAAAACTAATATCTAAATGTTTATCAGAAAAAAAAGTTACAATGAAAGACTAACTGTCCGAAACAAAGTTTTACAAGAAATAAAAATAAAAAGAAATGCAAGGGAGGAACACGGAAGCCCCATTGCCAGCGACATAAACAAATATGTAAGCGCCCGTAAACGCGTTTAAACTCGTCGTCCATCGCCCTGCTGAGATCTCTTTAGCGGTATTTCTGACCGTAAACTTGGTTAGTTTCACATTACTAGCTTCTCCAATTCTTTCTAGATGTGTCCCCAAGCGTTCCGAGACAGTAAGTGCTTCGTTAGCGCTGGCGGTCAGCGGTGATACTAGTCGGCCATGGCGCTAAGCCGCTACTCACCCACTAAACACCGGCTACACTTGCCCTACTCAATGACTATGATTTGTTAGTCGACTTCTTAGTCACGCGGGGCGACTAGGCCTTAAACACAACTGGTGAATACCAAGCGCTCACTTAGCGGTGACTATCAGTCGATGACGTCGCTAGTGAGTGGTTAAACAGGTGCTACTAGCACCTGGTGAATACAGAGTGTATGTCTCGTCCGCAGAGCGTCTTAGCTTATAATTCACGGAGCAGTGGGCAGGGGAAACTGATATTACCGCGGGCGACACAGAGCGGTGCTCACTCTCATACTGATCGTGATAGTATTAGGCACTTTAGCAATGAGCTAATAGGAATTGTTTGTGTTTACTTGGGGACTTGCAACTACCGCTGTCACAATTGCAGTGTGGTGTTTATAAGGAAATAAAAGAGAACCCAGACGGCTCAGTGACATTCCCCATGTGTTCGCTTTCCAAGCGCGGCAGACAGAAGAAGTGCTCGCATTTAACAGTGACCTATAGTCGTTTTAAGTCATGCTCGGCCGCTCCAACCTCGAAACCTTGCGTAGTTTTAGAAGACCATTACCGCACCGGGAATAACAAAAACCGGTTAACAAAGCCTCTGAGTCACAGAACGATTAACTGCCACTGAAGGCAGTCGAAATTAATTCCCTTGACTTAGGGGTGAAGCCGAAGGATGCGAAGGAAGGCATTGGATGCGCTTAAATTTGAACTGGAGCATCGTCCGTCACATTGCTGAGGAGGTGTTTCGGTGCCGTCCTCATTCAGATTCCAACTCGTGACCTCACGACCGGTTCCAAACGAAAATTTGATGGTGTGTGCCAAATGAAAGCCACAATTATTTCCATGTGCAGAAGTACAGTGAGCGTCTAGCTATTCTTGGAAAGGAAGAACGGCAACTCTTTTTGCTGGGTGCCTGTTGCAACTCTAGTCCGTGACAACTATTCTTGGCGATGCAGTAGAAGGTACAGGCTCGCGTTCCGTCTCCCATTTTGAGCGCGGAATAAAGCTGTTGGCGGGCTCTCTTCCTCTCCGCGGAAATGCGAAGAAAAGTTGTCACGAAGTATAGACCTTTCCCGAAAATCCCACAATCCAGATTCGACAACCGCACATTGGAGCACATGGAGCGAGGAATTGTGCGGCCGTTCCGATGTACTTTCGGGTAAGCTCGGAGGCTCCGTACATCCTTGAACTGGCTCGTTTCCATATCTCTGATCACTGCGAGTTCAGGAGTCAAAGAAAACAAGGGGAGCAGATTACAAAGACGGCAGGTACCCTGCTTTTTTATCCAACCGCATTTTTGGCGTTCTGAAATCGCAAATAATAAAAAAAAATCATTATTTGCTCTGTTTGTTACTTGACCCCTTGAAGGACTGTACATGGGATTGCTGTACTGTATCAAAACGGCGCTTAGAGGCAATCCGGATTTTCGGAATGCGCTATTGTCATACTTTCCTAACATGACACACTTTCACAGTAAAAATATATCCAGCTTCGTGACACGGATTTAATTTCTGAGTCAGTTTCAGCAACTAGAACCGAGCATTTGTCTAGGTATTCTTAAAATATAAAACACGCATTTATATTACATTAATAATATTTGGTATACTTGAGATTTCAATACGAGTGATCTATTGACCGGCGTTTTCCGACAAAGGAGGCAAGTTACCTTCAAAGGTTATTGTAGTCCTCGACGGCACTCTGGGTCACGAGATCGTCGTGCACTTGGAACTTGAGTAGTCCGTAATGCCGGATGTTCATTTTCCAGAAGTCTGTAAATGTGCTCATACCAACGGCTTCATTGAGGTCATCGTATGCCCCAAGGGCATTGCTGGGAGAAATTACACATATGCATGAGCTCTTGTTGAATAAAACTCGATTCAATTGCCACTTCAAGAGCACCATTCTCAGTTAACAAAATATATGGATGAAAGTCCTTGAAATATATACCGTCTAATTAAGGCTGTAATATCTGCAGCATATCCGCAGAAGCAGCCTCAAGCGAAGCGACTCGAGCACTCATTTAAAATTTATCTAAAGAAATCAATCCTTTCACTAGGTACCGGATGTTTAAACAAAGGGTTTCAAAAACGTCTTATAAACGCATGGTTGAGGAAAAGAAATGAAACACTTTTCTTGTAAAAGTAGGGAATGAAAATACCAAATTATTAATATTTACATGATTTATAATAATGCGATTTAATTAGTGCAAACAAACATGGTTTCCAAATAAATCTCAATGAGCATAATTGAAAACCACTAAATCAACTTATTTTAAAAATATGTAGTAAGGCAAATGTAACATTTTACGACGTTCGAAAAAAACAAAAACACGCTCAATTTGGACGGGTTTTTGTGATTCGGTCCTCTATTAGGGCGCATATTTATGCCCACAATCGTGACCACCAGTGGCCGAGAGGAGCAACGCACTTGCGCCATACTTCCCTCCGTCTTACGAGTGAGGCGAGGCACTGGCTTTGCGCCTTGGGTATCAGGGAGCACGACCGAGGGCGCAAAGATACGCCCCGGTAACAAGTGGAAACCTCAAAATGCGTCCTAAAGGATTTTGTTTGGAGAACGCTATAAAACGTTGCCCTTGCCTTTTAGGTTTATAAAATGAGTTGATTTAGGATTATTCGATGATGCTTCGCAACTTCCTTATTAAAACCAGATGTTCATTTTTACTGATTAAAATTTAAAATAAGACATGTCTAGGTAATTAGCCTGTTTTTGCAATCTTTAACATCCGTCGCGGCTGGCAGATTCTTCCGAAACGAGTTGCTTTTTTGCTCAATCACTCTATTTTTAGAGATTTTTGGAAACTTTCACTGAAGCACCTGGCGTAAGACACTTGGGTAACTTAGATATGTTTTTTTTTATTTATGTGCTTTTTGACACTCAGCAAAAGACAGTTCAAGCTCTAACACCGGGTTTTAATTAAAATTTACACATTAATTTGACACTACCAAATGCGCTCGTGCATTATTTGTGCAGGACACGAATATTTTACTAATCAGGTTAAACGGCAGTGACGACCCCAGTAGTAAAATTGTTGGTCTTAAACGTTTCGGAAGCACTTGGCCAAACGCCCGACATCTCTAGCGTCGCAGAGGCTTGCCGCGCACCGCTGGCCGCCGCAGGCTGACGTCCAAAACTAGTTTTCGCCCCCAGCGGCTCGTCGCTCCGCGCAGTCAAGGCAACCTGACCGTGGACGGTTGAGGGTTCGCCGTTTCTCGCCGGAGAAGAAAGGAGCCAATGGATGGTGGCGTAGATAGTGACGTTGTGATGCCATGACAAACCCCAAGTCACTTATCCGAGCGTCTTTTACGTTGCAATGGAGCGTAGAGTTGTTTCGTTTCGTCTGCTGTCCTTACTTCCCCAATGCCTTTTCCAACGGAGATTTTCCTCGGAACAATGCGAATGTTTTCCATTTTTATGACATTTAAGGCGCGGCCAGACTACCGAAATAAGGACGTTAAGAACAGCCGCTGGGAAATTATCAAAGATGAATTCGGGATAATATGTGAGTTTCTGCGTGAACTTGTCGCATGTCACCTGCGTAATGACGGTTGTCGTGTTGATTCGGCGACACTCTTGAAAGTAGCTTTCATCTCTGGCGTGCAGCCGGGGCAGCAAAGCAGAGACCTGTCCCGCGGTGTTATGGTAGCACCAACTCGGACGGACCCAAAACCTGCTCCTCCTTTCCTTCAGAGCTCGGCGAAGTCGCAAGATCAGCGAGCAGGCTATGATGATCGCATTCACGCTGATCACCAGGTCATCATAGACACCTACCATGTATGCAGTGAGTGGGGTTTGCATGCTAATATATGCGGAAGATCAGAGCCGAAACGGAAGGATGTAACACAAGACCAGACGACCAAAGAGGGGGAAATCCGGCGGAGGCTCGTGCGCGACCTCGCGAACGCGGAAGTCAGTGCCGTCACGTGGCTACCGTTACAAAAATCTGTAGTTAAATTCTTTTGAATTTCTGTTGAAAATTTTGTAGAATCGTATTGAATTTCTTTTTAAACTTTTTTGATGTTTTATAGACTTTATTTTGACAACCTATTTAACTCCTAGTTAAAATTGGCCACTTAAATTTTTTAGAATTCCTTCTTACATTCATTTTTTTAAATTCCTTCTTACTTAAATTTTGTTGAATTCCTTTTGACGGAACCGCAGATTGACGTTTAAAAAAAAGACACTCAGTTTTTTTTAATACATTCTTTGAGTTCTGTTAGGAAAAAAGTGTCCCTTTGGTACATACACATCCCAGTAAAGGCCAACATGAAAACAACAACAACCCTCGGAGTGTCACAGTCTTTCACGGTTGCAGCTGGAGGTGCGGCGCCTGCGTGCATTACCGGATTAGGTCAATACCCGACCAAGGCTTGTTAAGTTCCTGCGTTCGTGCGCGCCGGTGTTCTGTTTTGGCTGCTCGTCGCCACCTTGGGCCAAGGACGCTTATGGGAACAGAATGTGAGGGGGCCCCTTGCTTGGAAATATCACTTCATCTGCCGGCGTCTTATTTATTTCTGCGCTCAAATTTTTGTGGTGAGCAAAAGTAGCACTGGATTTCGAAAGTAGTTAGTAATTTGAGTAGAAGTTACCTAAAAATGTAGTTAAGTTAAACTACTAATTACCCAAATAAAGTTGTAATTGAAAGTTACCAAGTTACTCGGAAAAGTAGTTACACTACAGTAGTTTGAGTAGAGTAGTTGAACTACGTCCAAGTCTGCCACAAATTAGCATTGGAAACAAACACAAACACCATGAAACACTCAACACCAGAAACACAGTCCCGTTCACTGTTCCAGAGCCTTATATAGCCTACATATTGAAGGTAATCATTTGGCCGCTGACCAGCTCAGCACTTACTAAGGTTCCAAGTGTCCTATTTCCTTCTCGAAAAGTCTGTCAAAGGGAAGACAGTGTTTCGAAGTTCGTGGACTCTATCTCTTACTAAAAAGTATTGGCACAACTAATAATAATTCCGCGTAGTCGCTAAAACAACATCCACAAAACGGCTCCTAGAACAAATGTTATCGCTTCCCACATAGCACCACTCAGGGCAGAAGCCAGTCAAGGCGGTTTCTCCACTTTAAAATAGTTATTTTGCTTTACTTTACTAGTTGACTAGTTTGATTGGGTCAATAAAGTCACGATAGTCACCTACAAAGTGAGAACGGCAGGGCGAGCTTTTCGAACGCCTGGCCTCCAGCACGCGCCCCATGCCTTCCGTCATGCTTTGACTGCGCGCTCGAGCTCGAGAGGCGCGAGACGTCGAAGCGTTGTCAAGGATAGAAGGCTCGCGCTGGAGGCAGAAGAACTGAAGCTCCTCCCTACGGTTCTCAACTTGTCAGAGACTATTGCGAAACTTAGTGATTTTTTACATTTAGTCAATATGTACCATGTTCAGTAAAAGTCAACAGAAAGTCTGTAGCGTTCCTATTGGCTACAGAAAGTCAACTGAATATTTTCAGCAAGGAAGTAAACAGAACTTCTGCAGTATTTCTGATGACACTTTCAACAGGCAGTCAGCAGAAAAAGATCAACGTAGAGTTAATAGAAAGTCAACAGCTTTCTTTTGACTCAGGCAGAAGAAAATAATCAAAAAAGTTTTAACACAAGATCAACAAACTTTCTGTTGACTATGTCAACAGGAAGTTAAAGTCAAAGAAAGTAATCAGAGTGAACAAGAAGTCAACACATTTTCAATAAAAAGTCAAAAAAGATTTTTATAGGGGTTTATAGAACCATATGTCCATCGTCGTCATGCCGGACCCCGCACACGACCGTAGACCATATAAAATAATAAAAGACTGTTTTTTTTCTTCTTTTTATAAATTAATATAAAGAAATAATGTCAATAGCTTTCTTTTTTAGAAAATAACCTAAAAAAACGTCGTTAGAACTTCTTTTTAATTTTTTTATAAATAAGTCTACAAAACAAAATCTTGTTTTTTTCTTTTGAAGTTTTTAAAAAATAACCTACAGAAAAACGTCATCACAACTTCTTTTAATTTTTTTTTATAAATGAGTCTACAGAAAAAAATCAGTATTTTTTCTTTTGGAAGTTTTTTGACAATAATCAATACAAAGTGCGTTTAAAAAGGAATTCAATAGGATTCCGGAAAGTCAATAAGAAGTCTAAAAAATTAAAAAGAATGTTGAGACTTGTTTTTGTAAGGGTATAACGCCCGTAAAACCGAGGCCAGATGCCGGACGGTGGTGCCGTTGCCGCTAGTGTGGTCAGGCCTTTAACTGTTTTTTACACCGACAGTGTCCGCGCGGGCGAAGGGATGCGGGCGTTTGCAGTCAAGTTCAGTGGTTTTCAGCCTTTACTCCACCGCAGACGAATTTAGCGTTTTCCAAACTGGACACCAAAGCGTTTAACGACCAACTATCTTTAAAAAAAACTTATCTGCCGCAAAACCGAAGTTGGTTGCGCCCTCAAAGCGTCATTTTCTTCCTCCGCCGCGGAGCTAGCGTCAACACGACGCATCGTAAGAGCCTGGCGCTTTTGTAGCGTGATGCGTATGCCCAGGAGAAACCTCCGGGATTTATCTCTCGTGTTAATACTCCTTTAAGCGCCGGACTAGTGTCACAGGCCGGTTAAACCTGAGAGCTTCACCAGGCTGTCTCATTGGGAACGTTAAGGCCTATGGAATTTCTTCGTGGTCTCTCTACTAGTTTATTCCTTCATCTAAAAAGAGAGCTGAACCTTTATACATTTCAAACACCAGCATTTCTAATACTAAAATTTGAATTGGCGTGTAGGTTTGTGATGACCCATAAGGCTACACTCCGAGCGTTGCATTATGGGATGTCACAGATCACGGCGTCATGAAATGCTGCTTCACGAAATTCTGAGTAACTAACCAGAGAACGTTTAACGTTAAAAATAGTTCCTTGGTGCATGATGTGCAATTTCATTGATTACGTGACATTTACCACACATCCTCTGAACGTGGACAAACAATGATTTTCACTCTTCTTAAAAACAGCAGGTTAAACCTCTGCTAGCTAGAAACCTTCGCCTACGAATGCCCCTGGCATGCACGTCAAGCCATAGTAATACCGGTGATCAACTCCTATTCCGAATTGGGTTGTTCCTCTGTCGTTCCGGGCAAGTTTCAGAAACCACTGCAACCCGGGCGAGTTTAGGTTGAGAAAGGTGCCCCTCCGGAGTCGTAGAAGAAGTCCCAGAAAATGATGTCGCAGAGGCCTTCCTCGGGCGCCACGGCTGACGTCTTCAAGTGAGTCCCAAATGTACACAAAATCGTCTTATTCGGCAGCGTCCCTGCATAAAAAAATGCTGTATTACGGACTGAAGTGAATGAGCGGGTTACTTTTTAAAAAAGGGCTACGCCTAACGTGGCCCTAATTGAGCAGATCCTATTGGGAATAACTGCTCCTAGGCGTCAGTTAGTGCTAAAGTACTTTTCTTAGGCTTTCCGAAGGCTCTTCCGCGATTCGCCACATAATTACCAAAGCGCCAGAGATGAGCCGTAGGGGCCACATATCACCCCAGAAGCCACAGTGAAGCCTAATTCAGGCACTTGTAAAACAATGAGGGCTCAAAGTTAAAAGGTGAAAAGAGAATACCGAGACGTCGGAATTATATCTGCCATTTCTTCGGGAACACTGGCCCTAAAGAGCTAGGCGACATCCGAAACACGAAGTAGTGAAGCCTCACTCTGGTACACGTTTGGCGGTTTAGTGTAGAGCACTACATGGGCCGGAATTCTTAGGCCCGGCCCGACCCAGCCTGGTAGATACACTGCCCGGGCCCGGCCCGCCCGACAGAATATTTAATTTTTAGGCCCGGTCAGACCCAGTCCGGTATAGACACGACACAAGCCCAACCGGAGTCCGGCATTTTTTTTTCTTTTTAAATATGAGCTTGAGTTAAGCCTGAACCGGGCCTAGCCGGGCCTGAGCCTGACAGATTATAAACATGAGCCGAAAAACACTGCAGGCTTTAACCTAAAAACTGTCTAAGCATAAAGCGCGCAATCTCTCACTATGCTGAAAAAGTCCATAAGTTTTCTTCTTTTTTTTTTGCACGGCGCCGTGGCAATTTTGCACTTAGCTTGCTTGTTTACATTGAATCTAAAAGATCAAGGAGCATTCTTTTTGTTACCAACAATTTCGAATTTGTTTCACATGATCGCCCAGTCACGGCCCGGGCCGGCCCGGGCCGGAGCGTCCCGAAAATATGTTTTGTTCAAGCCCTAGCCCGGCCCGGGCCCGAGAAAATCCGTGCTACCCGGCCCGAGTCCGGGCCCGCGATCCGGGCCGGGCTCGGGCCTTGGGCTGGCCCGGGCCAGTGCAGTGCTCTAGTTTTGTGACAGAATACTCAAACTCTGGCCGACTATTGTCATGTTTGGTTATTGGGGAGGAGGAGCGACCGTGACGCCCCAAGCGGTTAACTTTAGAACTACACGGATGGGAACAACAAATACAATGACTCAGAGCTCGGCCGACTCTACCGAACGCGGCGTCAGCGTTCAGCTGGAGTTCGTGTTCTCCGGTGAGGGGAGGAGGGGCTCTTTTGTTTCCACTCCGGCCTGCATGAACAATGCAGCATGCACGGTCCCAGCTCAGCACAAAAGCCGAAGTGGGTCAGCTCGCATTCTCGGAGGATAGATCCGGCACCGAAAGTCGCTTCGTCGATTGTTAGTATTTTTACATTAAACCGTGCCCCGCGCTCTATTGTAGAAGATGGCATGTACATGCACATAAGGCCTCTGGGCATGTGCACAGGCCTTGTGTTGACTAAACACCGAGTATAGGGAAAACAAACGGGTCAGAGCGCCCCTATGGTTCGATCTCCTGCCCAATACCTTAAACTTTTGGGGATGTCAGAACAATAAACTGCCAGACAAAAAACAAATATATTGGCACAAATCATTCTTCTGCTCACGTACACCCTCAGAAATTTGATTCTTTCAAAATGTAATATAAAAAAAAGGATGTTAACTTGCGCCGAAGCGCTGGTTTCCTACCTTGTGAAGGATAACAGAACCCCCAAAAATATTTGAAGGATGAGAAGGAAAATCTTGAATGTTAAACAGAGAGAGATTTAGGAAACGTACACGCACGAACACTGATATAAGAATTTTGGCAGTTAGATACTTCAGCCCCATGTTCCAGGGGAAAGATACCAGGCATCGGAGGGCCCAAAACGCACGGTTTTCGTTTAAGCTTTGTCGAAATTTAAGGTACTAGAAAGAATCAGTCACCCACGTTAAGTCTTTATTTTGAACTTTGTCTTGTTCACGTTCCGCCCAATGAAAAGCGCGGTGGAAAAGCCGAAGTACGCACTTGATGTCGCCACAACACCATCGTCTTCCGCACACTAAAGTTACGCACCTAATAAGCACACGTGGTTTTGTTTTCCCCCGACCGAAACTAATGATGGCGCGCGAATGGCTGCCTCGCCATCGCTCGCTCCCGGCTTGTTTTCTAAGTCACCCTTTCATTGCTCTGCCCTGCTTGCGTTTGGATGCGTCCAATAGGCATTTTGAAACTCTTGCTCGGCGTAGAGACTTGCTCGGCGTACAGGCAAACGCGGCGTCTGAAGCCAGCCAGAAACGCGCCATTTTCCGAATACCGTCCGCTATCAAGGCGGCAACTCTAGCTTCGGCTTCAAGCTAGGCTCAAGTCGACCGCGCTGCTCGCGATCACCCATCACTTCGGTCGACGAAACTTTAATATAGTCTCATTCTCGAGCGTGCACCAAGCCTTGTCGGAACCGTCAAGGGTTCGCCAGGCGACCGCATTCCGCTCTCCGCGTCGACTTCCACAACGGCGTATCCGACTTTGACTAGCGTTGACGCGTTGACGTCTGCAGACGACAGTCTGAAGATGACGATTCCTGTGGCTGGCTTCAGACGCTGGGTCCGCGCGTTCCTCTATACAGGAGACGCCTCGTTACCATGTTGACGCCGACCATAGCAGAGGAACTCTATCATGCGGAAGGAGACGGCGGAGTGCCGAGATAAGGTGCGTGCTTGGATTCTTTCGCCGCGCCTTTCGATATATGTAATGTGAACAATAGCAGCTGCAAAGAAGGGCCTAAAGCGGATGGCTGATATTCTCCAGCGCCTAATATTTTGACGTACCTTTCAGAAAAAGTATGTCTTCAGCTCGCAGTTTGAAGAGTTTCATTAACCGCAACAGGGGGCTAAACTACGGGGCTAAATGTCGAAAATTGAGCCGTCTTTTGTTAATCCACAGTCATAGATATTGCTGTGCCACGTCACGTCACGTCACACGAATATTCGTGTAAAAGGGTGTTTTTCGAGAAAAAAAACACTTCCTACGCCCTTTTTTACATCATTTTACACGCTTGTTTAGTATTTATAGGTGTAAGGGTATAATGGCCATTTACATTCTTCCTACACTTTTTCTGCACCCTGCAGGTAGAAAAATCATGTGAAAAGGGTGTACGTCTTCTTCATTACACCTTTCACGCAGACCGTGTTAAAAAGTTATATTGGCAACGCTATCGAATACACCCATAATTTCTTATTTTTCTTATTTTTTATCGTGTTAGCCAAAGTTTGTCATGGTCGTATCAGATTGATACGTTTATAATATACTAGTGCTATATCACGTTTAATAGCGTTCTTGGGCTGTGCTTCAGGTTCAGTGATCATAAAAATTAAACCTTCAGCACCCCACAAAACATTCACGGCAGCGCTGTCATGGCAAATATGCGCATGAAACCGCGCTCCTCAGCGCAAGACGTCGTTCACACAGCCGGCTCCTCTCTGTCGTCACTGCCACTGGCGTATTCTCTCACCTGGAAAAGATTATCACATGTTGGACATCCTTTCTGCCCGAAAATAGGTATGTATCCCACGGCAGTACACATTATTGCGCCGATATTAGCGTCAAATCGGTAAGATTTTTCCGATGCCATTTTGATCCAGTCGATATTTGTGAAGTATGGGGTGGGTCGCGCCGACGCCATCCGGACATAACGTACCCACCGCCGTCTTTCTATGATGGTGGGGAGTGTCGTTTTTGAATCGGCTATGTTGCCAAGATATTGGGATTTCTTAACCAACTCAAAACCGAACTAGAACTTAAAAAACGCAAAACGGAATCTGGTGATTTTTAGCTCGAGGAGGCTTGTCGCCCTACCTTCTTTTGTGTCTTCATGCAGCTGTGAGCAAGCGCAACAACCGCCTCTGCAAACCAGAGGGGTGTAACGAAACACGTGACCACTCTCCGTAGGACAAAAAAACGCTTGGATAAAAGTTGAACACGTGACTCGCTCTGATGAGCTGACGGGCTCACTGGGGCCATAGTCTTTGCCGTATTCCAAGTGGTGGTGATGGATAGGAGGCCACGTAGGTCCGCGGTTTCCGGAAATGCGCTCTTCAGAAGGGAGTTTTCGCTGACACCGTTTCCCCCGCTAAGCCCTCAGCAACGAAAAAGCCGCTACTGCGCCTGCGTGCCGATGGCCTTGAATGCAGAGTTCCGGGCATCGTAGCGGGTTGCGCAGAGCGTTGCGGGACGGTGAAAACGATCTACGGAAACACCCTAGTGGTCTGGTTTCAGTGCGTTGCAGGCGCGGCCATAGTTTTTTGTTGTAAACGGCCGGAATATTTCGATGCCGACTTTTCCGCAATAGCCGATTTGCTCGTCGGAGTCCATAGAAATATTGTGCTGTCTGTTGCACGTGCTTCGAAAAAGAACTCCTCATCGACGTCAGCCAGACCTTTGTTGAATGTGGGAGACCTTCCTTCTCGACTTTGTGTTTGCGTTGCTCTGTAATGCCCAAGTTGGATCATGTATCTATCACGGATTAGATGATATCGCTGTTTAATGATAGGTAAACGGCAAGCATGATTTTAAAAGTAGTCCTACTTCCGTCTCAATAGAGTGTTTGAGTGTTTTTTTCCGATACCTTCGATACCCCCGATAACGACACAATGTGTGTGCAAAGGCGGGGCCGGAGTATCGAAAATCGTTGTCGGAGTCATCGAAACGATCTACTAGATCTCTTTAATCTCTACTGTGCTTCCTCTATGATTTATGAATTTTGGTCGGCATGAAAACAGTGTAATTCTACATAATAATTTCCTTTCAGTTCCACCAAAAAGTATCACGTTTGTAAATGTTGCCCAGAACAAGCTCTGTGTCACGATAGTGGGCTACTCAACGTCTGTGAGAGCTCGAAAACAATTCCGTTTGTTCATGTACGCATGCGAGGTGCGCCACATAAGCGTAAGAAGCCAATACTGCCGATATCGCCGATACAAAGCACACGCATAGGTGATGTCCGGCCGATACAGAGCAGATGCATATGCAACATCTTACCGATACCTGGCCGACAGTCCGACCTGGGCAGTACTCTCACGATATCCGCCGATACTAGCGGTACACCGATACCTCCCACATGTCGGGACGTGGTGCACAACTGCACATTCGGCCGATATTAGAGCCGGGCTTCGGACCCACATTGAGGCGGTGCAGAAACGCTCCCATCGTCTCTTGCATGTCGTCCACTGCTCAAGTACGAACGCAAACGGCTCCGGAGCAGAAAGTTGGTATGGCGGTTGTGGTGAAAGGCTTGTTGAAGACGCTTTCCTCGTTACGACCACTAGGCTTAATGGCGATCCGTTGACAGCAACGGTAGTTGACAAAGAGTGGCGACTCTGAACATTCGATGAGTTAGTGCCTGCCGAGCGTCTCGCCTAACGATGCGTGAAGCTGAACTTAGCTTGAGAAAACGTCAATGACACTATGTTATGTATGCTTAAGTCGATCAAGCGTTTAACTCGTTTATTTTGGTTTAAAGCAACATACACGGCCAACACGACTCCATGACGGTAAGCGGTGAGGGTGTTCCCCGCAGAGCACAACCCAGACCTCTCCGAATCCCTGGCACGGCGGCAGATGGCATTACCGGTTGGTTGCGAGCACACAACTTTAGTAATGGTACATACTATTTAATACTACACAAATAACAAAAAGTTTCATGTCATTTTTCGGTGACGAGACGAAATGCAAGCGCGTTTTCCCATTTAAATGCACAGGAGAACCGCAAAAAGTATACTGCTTGCTTTTTGCTTCAAATTGCGTCCGGAAGTCGCACAGACACTGGCGCCAGCTGAAACTCTAGCGTACATTATAATAACTATATATACGGAAAATATAGACATCTGACCATTGATTCTGTTAGTAATGACGTCACAACATAGCGCTGCCCTCCAATCAAACCGTTACTAGGGCCCTTGTTATGGACAAATGCATGGAACCTCGACGTGAGGTTAGAATTTGTCTGATAAAAATTAAATAATCTCTTGTAAGCATTATATTTTCTCAATATCTAATCATTAAGACTTTTTCTATCGTACAAGTGCCATAAAGCGGTGACAAATCCCCGCAATAGCTTTACAACTGGTCTTGCCTTGTTAGCGGACGACACGATGGCTTCGCGTGTTCAGTAGCTTTTTCTGAAAAGTACGCTGCAGCGTTTAATGAAGTTTGTTACAATCGACGAAAACTTCTACTCTTGGAGTCAACTTCTTGTGCGATTTCGGAAGAGAAGCCTGTATACAGCTTTGATCGACGCTCGAGGTGCGCGAACGCCTTCCCGGGGAGCTCCGTTTCGCAATATTTGAGAAGGCGAAAACGCTGTGAATCCAAAAAACGTACTTCAACGACAACGTGAAGTGTATCAAGGTCGAAGCGCAGGCCAGCATACGTCTCAAGTATTTCTGACAGCAGAATTTTTTTTGTGCACATTTGTTTGATCCAATGAACTGTCAGTAGCATAATTGTCGCGTGCATGAGCGAGACGGAACGCTTTCCTCTTTATCCCGCACCTCCACCAGAAATGTCGCGGATGGAAAAGGGTCGACGAGCGTAACAGAAAATAAAGTTTAATCGGCGAACTTTTACTAGAAACAAAAAAAGGAATGCTTGGAAACAGCAGCAGCGTATGTGGCTGCGCCGTCGTGACAGCTGCTGGAGCGAGAGTGAATGTGCCTTGCTGTCGGGAGAATCTGAGTGAGTCGGCAAAACTCACGCTCGACTCCTTAAGGCTCTGTTATACTCCGACGTAACGCGCGCGCCAGCGAACGCTGGCCGAAGTCGGCTGCACGTCACGTCAGTCACGCCGAGCGCGTCAAAAATTCGCCCTCATTATACTCCGGCGGCTTTGGCGGCTCCCACGGCGCGCGTCGGTGGGCGGCCGGCGCGGCGCATGCGCAGAATCTGACTACGAGTGCACGTTTCCTGCGAGAGTGCGCCACTTCCGGCTCCTTTTCGTTTCGAATAGCAGACGAAAATTCTCGCGCTTCTTGAGCGCCAAGTTCGAGCGATGGCGTGGACGTACCTTGCACGACGAAAACTCGCGCTTGCACTGTTGGGGCACCGCCTGCGTCGCAAGCGTAGGCGGTCAATGTACATATGGTAAATCATTAGACAGTTTTAGTATAGCGTTGCAGGTGCTAGCGTACGCAATACGCAAAAGTATAGCGTACGCTATATATAGCCTGCACAGACCCCTTTTAGTAGTCCGTTCCGCAAACGCTACCAAGTCAACCGCTTACTAGATAAATCGCAGAACCTGCGGCTGTGATTTTAGGGGTTACTTAGCGCCACCTAGCGCCTTTAAAAAGACGATCTATCATTAAAAAGTCACATTGGCTTGGCCGCAGTTTGGCGAGGTCGGCCAAGTAGCCAAGCCAAGCAGCGCCCGCGGTCACCTAGACGGAAAGCACAACAAGCGACGACTCCGACGAGAACTTCACGATGCCCCCGTCGAGCATCTTGTCGAATCGCCACCTGTTAGATGTTCTTTCCTGGGAGGAAATCGACGATCTCGTGATGTGCCATGTCGAAGGACGCCTTGCGAGGAATTATTTATCCCTCGATGAAAAAGAATATGAAATGCGTCGCGCGACCGAGAAGGAGCTGTTCAGGTATCGCTCACGTCATGGACTGCTCGACATAGAAAGCCTGAGCAGTGCAGTGTTCAAACAGCAGTTCCGGTTTGATAAAGGAGCTTTTGACGATCTCGCTCGCGGTCTCCTGATGCCGGAGTTCGTGACCAGCAGCCAGGACGTCGTCGTGCCCGGCCGGGAAGCATTGTGTCTGACACTTCGGAGGCTCGCCTACCCGAATAGATGGTGCGACCTGGAGCGAGTCTTCGGAAGACATTCCTCTGTGATGTCCAGCGTGACCTCTCAAGTGCTGCAGCACATCTCGCAAACATTTGGTCACCTTCTGACCAACTGCAACAACCATGAGTGGCTCTCGCCTGCCAGGATGATGGAGTTTGCAAGTGTAAGTCGGCTTCCTTTTCCGGTTGCGGTGTCAAAAATGCGAACTTTCGAGTACTGAGACCTCGGTGGGCTTTTAAGGAACCCCAGCTGTGGTCTAATGTAATTAGGAGTCTTCCGTTCAGTTGCTTACCTAGGTTCTGGGGTGTCAAAACAAAAGGGCACTGTTGTTACACAGTTGGCTCTCTTAATTTTGCTGGCACTGCACACTGAACAGACCATCTTCCAAACAATGCTCGATATCTAGTGCATGCAATCCAGCTTTCATAGTTCTGTTAACAGACAAACACAATATTGTTACTGCCAGTGGCTCACTTATACCTGCCCACTAGCTATCCTAATTTCAAGCACGAGTAATGTACAGAAGAAAATGCAAAAGATAACACCTAAAAGAAGAAAAAAAACACATAGGCTTAAAATCTTTATTGAAGTCATCATATTCTTAGAAGTATTTTAGAGCTAGCAAGCTAAGTATTCAGGTTGAAGTGTATAATGGAAGTTACTCTTAATAAGACGAGACTAAATTGTACCGAGCTCATTTTGCGCACTCGTTTGGAACGTATATTGCTAACCTTTTACCTATTCTCAGCCGCCACAGAAAATTGTGAAGTGGGCGTTGACACGGCACTTTAGCTATTGTTTCCTGTTGGCTCGCTCACTTGTCATCACTTTCTCATTAGATGTGGAAGCTTGCATCGAAGACTTGCTTGTACCACGACTCATTTCACTAATGCGGGTCTTTAAAAAATATTAGAATTGATTACAACAAAGTCATAAAGGAAAACTCTATATATCTTGGTTTGCTTCTTCTCTTCAAGGCTGTCCACAACAAGGGTGGGCCTTTGCCCAACTGTTGGGGCTTCATTGATGGCACGGCTCGCCCCATATGCCGCCCGAAAAGGAACCAGAAGGCGTACTTCTCTGGGCACAAAAGGATGCACGTGGTAAAATATCAGTCCATAATGTGCCCCAACGGAATTGTGTGCCAGCTCGATGGGCCATATCCTGGAAGGCGGCACGATGCAGGTAATTTAAAAGAGAGTGTGGAAGTAGAGCTGCGTATCGGTGCACCACATGCAACTCCATTTCGTGTTTAAATGTGGCAACAGGTGATTTGGTCACCAAAAATTTCACTTACCTTTGAACAGTGCTTTTAGTGACGTTTAAACTGAAGAACGGCCTGACAGCAAACCAAAAATATTCTCCCCACACCTTATACAAGCTGCATTTAGTGTATGAAGGGTCTAATATGATGCGGCTACAGCATGCTTGATTTATTATAGGAATGTGCAAGAATAATAGAAGTGTTTGCGATGCAATACTGTGGAAACAGATTTGTAAATAAGTTACCATAGCATGTGCCCTTACCCTTCCGCTCTGTCAGCTCAGACTGGCTGCATCTTTATGTTCCTGTTTATCTGGTTATACATGCGTATGCCACATTTTATGTAGATGTTACTGTATTTTTGGATGACGCACTTATTATTGAGCACTTCCTGTCATTTTTGTCACAGTTTTGTGGAGTCTGTGCAGCCTCTGCTTCTGATGCCCCTCCACCCTCGTGACTTTTCTAAGGACAGAACAAATTGATGAAGGCAGACTTGTCACAATGCATTGCAGAGTGGCTGGCCACAATCGATTAACCATTTCGGACTCTTAATTTGTCTGTGCCACATTTTCGAATTTTGTTTTTGGTTGTCGAGATCACGTAGCAGGGAATTGAATTGGTGTCGAGGTAACGTAGCGGGGAATTAAATTGGTGTCGAGGCAACGTAGCGGGGAATTAAATTGTTATTGAGGTCACGTAGCGGGGAATTGAATTGGTGTCGAGGTAACGTAGCGGTGATTAAATTGGTGTCGAGGTAACGTGGCGGGGAATTAAATTGTTGTTGAGATCCATAGCAGGGAATTAAATTGTTGTCAAGGTAACGCAGCGGGGAATTAAATTGGTGTCGAGGTAACGTAGTGGGGAATTGAATTGGTGTCGAGGTAACGTAGCGGGGAATTAAATTGGTGGCGAGGTAACGTGACGGAGAATTGAATTGGTGTCGAGGTAACGTGGTGGGGAATTGAATTGGTGTCGAGGTAACGTGGCAGGGAATTAAATTGGTGTCGAGGTAACGTAGCGGGGAATAAAATTGGTGTCGAGGTAACGTAGGGAATTGAATTGGTGTCGAGGTAACGTGGCGGGGAATTAAATTGGTGTCGAGGTAACGTGGGGGGAATTGAATTGGTGTCGAGGTAACGTGGCGGGGAATTAAATTGGTGTCGAGGTAACGTGGCGGGGAATTGAATTGGTGTCGAGGTAACGTGGCGGGGGATTGAATTGGTGTCGAGGTAACGTAGCGGGGAATTAAATTGGTGTCGAGGTAACGTAGTGGGGAATCAAATTGGTGTCGAGGCAACGTGGCGGGGAATTGAATTGGTGTGGAGGTAACGTGGCAGGGAATTAAATTGGTGTCGAGGTAACGTGGCGGGGAATTGAATTGGTGTCGAGGTAACGTGGCGGGGAATTGAATTGGTGTCGAGGTAACGTAGCGGGGAATTAAATTGGTGTCGAGGTAACGTAGCGGGGAATTAAATTGGTGTCGAGTAACGTAGCGGGGAATTAAATTGGTGTCGAGGTAACGTAGTGGGGAATTGAATTGGTGTCGAGGTAACGTGGCGGGGAATTAAATTGGTGTCCAGGTAACGTGGGGGAATTGAATTGGTGTTGAGGTAACGTGGCGGGGAATTAAATTGGTGTCGAGGTAACGTGGCGGGGAATTGAATTGGTGTCGAGGTAACGTGGCGGGGAATTGTATTGGTGTCGAGGTAACGTAGCGGGGAATTAAATTGGTGTCGAGGTAACGTAGTGGGGAATCGAATTGGTGTCGAGGCAACGTGGCGGGGAATTGAATTGGTGTGGAGGTAACGTAGCGGGGAATTAAATTGGTGTCGAGGTAACGTAGTGGGGAATTAAATTGGTGTCGAGGTAACGTAGTGGGGAATTGAATTGGTGTCGAGGTAACGTAGCGGAGAATTAAATTGGTGTCGAGGAAACGTGGCGGGGAATTAAATTGTTGTTGAGGTCATGTAGCGGGGAATGAAATTGGTGTCGAGGTAACGTGGGGGAATTGAATTGGTGTCGAGGTAACGTGGCGGGGAATTAAATTGGTGTCGAGGTAACGTGGCGGGGAATTGAATTGGTGTCGAGGTAACGTGGCGGGGAATTAAGTTGGTGTCGAGGTAACGTGGGGGAATTTAATTGGTGTCGAGGTAACGTGGGGGAATTGAATTGGTGTCGAGGTAACGTAGCGGGGAATTAAATTAGTGTCGAGGTAACGTAGCGGGGAATTAAATTGGTGTCGAGGTAACGTGGCGGGGAATTAAATTGGTGTCGAGGTAACGTAGCGGGGAATTAAATTGGTGTCGAGGTAACGTGGGGGAATTGAATTGGTGTTGAGGTCACGTGACGTCAATTTTCCGCTAAATCTAGTGGAGAAACTAAATTTCCCTGCTCAATTTAGCGCGGTTATGCTGACGCTGCTCGACCCGGAAATGGGCGCAAAACTCCCTCCTTGATATAAGAATCCTGAAACATACACAGTGACTAGCACATGGCTCACGCCTGTCAGGACCTGGAACCCTATGTCCTGAGTGGATGTTGATGCCAAACTCGCTTTGTCGATTCTCGGAGGTTACAAGAGATACCAAAGGGACCCTTTATGTTCATGCAGGATTTCACCACCCAACTTAATAAGAAGTGCCCCCCACCTTTTTACTGTCGTGATCTTGAATACCAAACTCTTTCAGATTAATCAATATTGATAGATATTTTAATTAGTGCATGTTTTTTTTAATTTATCTCTTTTATCTGGAAGCATAAAATCATGTATGCCCGACAGCTTCTAAACTGTCCTCGGAATTAGTTTTGGTTATGAGGTTGCTCTTTCTTTGGTTAGTGTTGCTGCACTTCATATAAATATATTGCCATTGAGCCCTAGGCACAATGAACAAGTAGCTTATGTTTTGTAGTACTTGTTTATCCTGCTGTCTTGCCATTTTTTTGCTGAACCTGTGGACTAACCGGCCAAGATCAGTACTGTCTTGCACAAAGGCAAAAAGAAGTTCACTCAACATCACTTTTTTAATGTGCAGGAATACTCCGTGACAGTGGACTGTACTCGAAGTTGGAGAGACTGGTGGGAAACCAAGATCTTGTCATCTATGGAGATCCAGCATACCCCCTGAGGCCACTGCTCTTGAAGCCGTACGGCGGTTCTTCCTTGACGCCTACCCAACAGGCCTTCAACTTCGGGATGAGCCGTGTTCGCCAAGCCGTGGAGTGGGGGTTTGGCAAAGTGGTTGCCGAGTTTGCTTTTTTGGACTTCAAAAAAATCAGAAGCTTCTCCGGCAGCAAGTGGCACAAATGTATAAGGTTGGAACAATTCTGTGTAACTGCCACACGGCCATATATGGCAGCCAGGTAACAAGTTACTTCAACCTGGACCCGCCCAGCCTTCAAGAGTATCTGAGGCCGGTGGCAGCGTGAATGTTCTGTATTTTTATTTATTCATTTTATTTCACATACTATTAGTCAAGTGTTTAGGAATCTCATAGGAGAGGGAAAAGAACATTTCAAACAAAATATGCAGGGGTAAAACAACTAAGTCACTTGCATTCGCACATACAGGTCTAAATTTCAGGAAGCACACTCAATGTAGAAAAAAATTCCTCAGGTTGGCTGCAAGAAAATGCTTTCGGACAGTGCATTCCACTCGCATATTGTTTGTGGAAAAAAACAAATTTTTAAAACACTCTTTACTGTATCTGTATTCTTGTAGATGTCAACCTTGCTTATTTCCTGAAATTCTGGACTGATGAGTGTTACATACAATGCTGTGTCAATATAAAAAAGATCAGTAAGAACCATACACTTTCCAACCTTAACATTGCTGTACAAGCACCCTAATTTGCCAAAGGAGTGCCATCTTAGTGGACATTGTCAGCTGCCCAGTCAAATGTTGTGACATACCCAACCTACATAGTACCAAGGTGGAGGGAGGTAGGCCAACAACTCTGCAAAAGCTTCAGAAAGAGAAAAAAAGTTTTGGGTATGTTTCAACAGGTTTGAGGTTAGTCTGCCTTCAATGAGCGACTTGTCTCTCAGCTGTAGATGATCAATTAAGCTAGTGCAGTACGACTGCTAGCCTGGGGTCTTTTAACGTGCACCATGCAGTAGTGATACATGACCGCACGGCGGTACGGTGCTCACCCAGATCGAAACGGGCAGGGGCTTCAGAATTACAGTCTACTGCGGCTCTCTATAAACACAGAAAAAAAACTTGCTTCATATTACTAATTTGTCGGAGTCATACTCTCCGCAACAGCGTTTTAACAATGCATCTAAGGCTATTTGCAGCGATCAAGCGTTTAGAATGCAGCTATCAGTTTCAACATAAATGGATCAGTTCATTATCTCGATTTTGATAATTTGTATTAGAAATACAGTAGGTGTTCTAATATGGTGCCTGTGAGTCCACTAGTTAAGTGTATGTGATTGTTTTTGTACTCTTTTTCAACTATATTGCATTTTTCACGGCTTTATAAGTTTTGTTCCGTAGGGTTTGTGCATCTTTAATTGTTTTCCTTTTTGAATGTATGTTTTCTCTCCACTCCTGTGATGACCTCATCGAGGTTGCAGTATTTTGAAATAAATAGATAAATAAACAGTGTAACCGAAACATGGATGTTTTGCTGCGGGTCCATTGGAGACCATGCAGTACTTTCATTCTACATTCTTCTGCCACGGTACAGCATGCCACTCCAACGAATGAATCGGTGGCTTAACGGCTAATCCTCAATACTCATATAATCAAAACATACTCAGTATTTAGGCAGTCACCTTTGCGGTCAGGCCCTGTTCCTAGGTTGGGTGTGACTCGTCATCTGACCAGGTAATAGGCTGATCTCGCCAAGCATTCGGCGCCTGAGTAGCGATGCCATAACTTTAGTTCACAAGAGGCAGGCAGCAGTACACGAGATGGCTCATGTTGTTTCGTGCTCTACACATGCAGAGCCCCAGCGAGGTTGTCGCACCTACAGAAAGACTAAAGTTCCCTTGATGCGTTGCAGCAACGGATGAGTAGTCAAAATGGTTGGTGAGGTTGGCTTATTGAAACAATATCACTGGACTAGGATGGCACTCCTCCCTTAGGGTGCTTGCACAGCAATGCTTTTCACCTACTTCAATGTTCTAGAAAGCAGGCCCTCTAATATATTTAGGAAGGACTGCTGCTGAGTGGCAGAAAGACGACGTTCCTCGGCTCGCTCTTGCCTTTCTTCCTGCCGCTCTAGAGCACGCAGCCTGCGCTCCTCGGTCCGTTCATCTGCCCTTTGGCGTACCTCCTCTTCTCGTGCACGAGACTCGAGCAGAGAACGTTCTTTTCCCATGCAAGGCGGCTCTCTTCCAGGGAAAGCCGCCTAGCCTCTAAAATGAATTCTTTCTCCTTGATAGAGGAGTCGTGTTTCATTCGCTTCTCTAAGTAATCGTAGTCCATGTTGTCTTGCTTTCTTTTTCCTGTTGAATGAACCATGAAAAAATAAATGTGTGCCTGATCATAAGGCAGACTTGAGAACACAAGCCTTACTAGCGGCTAAATATACTACTGAACAGCCCTTACCACGCATTGGCTCGTTCCGAGCAGTGGGGCACGGTGAAGCGGCTGCCGAGTTTCCTTGGCAAATTTCGGCCCTTGCCGTGTCGGGCTGGTCGGTGCCCTCCCCACTCCCTCCCGAGACAACAGCTGGGCTTGCGACATCCTCGCTGCTCAAAATCAAGGTAAACAGCTCTTCTGCTGTTGCCTGTTCGCCGGAGCCTGCAATTGAAACGGTTTTTCGCATGAACTTGATGCTACATGTAGGCGTTCCAAAGGAAATAGTCCTCTAATCTCCGTACAAAAAAAAAAAAAAAGCCAGATACAAGCACTAACAAATTTAGCTCTTTCTCCTTTTTTTTTTTTTTGTATGAGCAGGATTACATGTAAAAATCGACTTGGTGAACTCGATCGGCGAGTCTCGCGATCAGCGGAGTCTCGCGACGCAGCCGCCGAGTTTCATACTGCTGCCGGAGTCGTAGACCGCTTGCGAGCAGGGGTGGCTGCAGCCCCGTTTCCTTACGGGAGCCGCTGAAGTCAGCTGCGCCGCTGGGTAGCAGTAAGAGTGGCTGCAGCCCCATTTACTTACAGGCGCCGCTGAAGTTAGCTGCGCTGTTGGGTAGCAGTAAGAGTGGCTGCAGTCCAGTTTACTTACACGCGCCGCTGGAGTCACCTGTGTTGCCGGGTACCACCAAAACATCGGCAGCGGAGTCTCGCGCCGCAGCCGCCGAGCTTCGTGCTGCTGCCGGAGTCATGGAGCGCTCGCGAGCAGGAGTCGCTGCAGCCCCGTTTCCTTTGCGAGGAGCTCTGAATTTGTACCCGAACTCCCTGGCCAAATCCACAAGTTCTTGGAGCAGATGCTCCCGCTCGCTGTACTCTTCTTCCGTTCCCGACCTATAAGGAAGGTGCATCGGAAATCCTTGTACTGGCCTTATTAGGCTACATATTTACATTAGGCTACATTACAGTGTGAACTGCAGTTAGACACCAAACCAACTTACTTGCGAAGATTTGTACGGTCGTCCGAGGCGTACTGTGCGAGCAGCAGGTCACACCGCTCGCGTACAGCGCGAACGGTGAACATTTTTGGGTGCTCCCCTGAAGCTGCGCCGTGATGTGGTTCCATTGCTGGGGATCTCGAAAAGGGTTAGCTAAGAGGACCTCACTTAGGAGGGCCAAATCATCGGCGATCGTGAAACGCACCCGCACACCGCTGCCACTTGCCTTGCTAGCCGCCATCTTAAAAAGTGCGCTCTCCCGCTCTCGCGGGGCTCGAGATCTTCCGAGAGCTTCCCGCAAGCTCTCCCCAAGGCCCGCAAGCCCGCAGCGCAAAATCCCCAGCGTTGCGTGCGTACGCAATACGCTAGCTCTTCTATTGCGTTCTGCGCACGCGCACTCCCAACCCGCAATTTTATTGCGTACGCAAGACTTTAGCGTACGATCCACTAAAACTGTCTATTGACAAGCGCACGGTCTACGGTACTCAAGCTTCCTTGTGTCGTAGATACACGGGTTAGGACGAATTCCCTCGATCAGCTTTTCGACGACCGAGTCCGATTCTTCAAACATGACGCCACACGGAGTGGTGCTCCCGTCGTCTGCTCGTATTCGCCGCAACTCCCGCGTGAGGGTTGCCGGGAGCCAGCGCGTGATCCGGCGTCTGGTCCGGCGTCGCTGGCGCGGCCGGCGCGGAATACGGCATGCCCCATTTTGGCGTCGAGGCGGTCAGGCTGCGTCAACGTTACTAGAACCACTCAGTTGGGAAACTGCCATAGAGACTGCTCTGAAAAAGTGGCACCGATCCGTCCACCAGAACCGAGCTAATGGCGAACACAACGCCGCCACTTCTCCCGCAGCGTCCAGTCCAGGAACTGCACGTGACTTCCATTTTCGTTGTAATCGGCCATTTTGGGGCCAGAACAGATACTGTGGAAGGGGCTTCGAGGTACCGCCCCCGACTCCCAAGCGGACGCGCCGCGGTTTACTACCGTGGTTAATATGCGCCTAACTCAGGACGCGCTACCTGAAATCCCCGCTGAGGCAGGGTTGTATAAAAACAATATTAATTATACTGCAAAACCTTGCGAACTAAAGATTTTAGAAAACAACACGCGCCCCCCATTTTGTACTAAACTCCAATAAAAGTTACTACAAAAAGAGTTTTTTCCGTTAGTTTTTGCGCAAAAACATGCTTTCTAAAAGCTCGAGGCGACCACAGTTAAGACAAATGATACAAAGTGGCGCTGTTGTCGCATTTAGCTCGGTCTCGGTGGACGCCAGCGGCCCAGGTTTCAACGGTGAGTTTCCCGACTGAGAGCTCTAGTAACGTTGGGCTGCGTCGAACGCCGCCGGTCGCGTCGGTTACGCCAAGACGCCGGAGTTTAAACGAACTCATCTCTGTGACGTCACGGCGCGGTGGTGGCGCGTCGGTCGCACTTCCGGTCTGGGGCTGTGGGCAGAAGTCCCCATGCCAGACGTGTATTCCTGCGTTGTTTTGAAAGGAACCAGACAAAAGCCTGCCTTCTCGTCAAAACGCCGCGACTGGGGCCGTACCAAAAGTGTCGAGAAAGGTTTGAAGGTCAGTTTTCACGTGCTCGGTTCGTCCGAGAATCTGGATATGTGCCGTGAAAAGGGAAAAACAGACGCCGTCGGACAGCGATTGCATGGGCGGGAAGCACCTTGGGTTGAATTCACGGATACTTGTGGTCGTCAGATTTATTTGTTTTGTTCCAACATGAACGCCAGAACACCGTCAAGTTGTGCGGACCACCTGCGGACTACGTTCAGTGCGTCTTCAAGTTCAAACGGCCGCCTGATTGTTCGAACTGTCGTCTGCTCTTTCAAACGTTTCTGCTTGTCGTCTGCTCTCTTAGACGACGCCGGTCCGTAGACCAAATGTATGCCCGGTACTTGCGATAAGAAGTAAGTGCAGGCCTCAAAAGACTTAAATTTGAAGGTTGGTAAGCAGGCTCGATGTAAACAGTAGATACAAGGAGATGTTGATCATTGTTACCAGTGACCATCACCGACTTGTTAGGCCTAATTCAGTTGGTCCAATTCTGCTTGCGATTTTCAGTATCGACGTCGGCCATCTCAGCTACGGTTCACGCTTTTGCAGCCCGAGCGGCGTCGCGACTGAAAATTCCGAGCGAAATCTCATCATGCGAATCAGGCTTTAGCGTACATTCTGCGGCGTCCACGTGGAATGAATCGCCACATGTCACATTATTCAAGCGAAGTTTTGCGGTCTAACGAGCCTCGGTAATTTCGCTGACGCCGCTCAAGATAGTCAGACATCGCCAGGAAGACGTAGAACCAACAATTCGAACGCGAAAAAGGGCAGGGGGACTCACACTGACGCCGACAACATCGCATTTCAATGGTGTGTTTATGGGCGACGGCGCGCTTCTTGCCCACACCCCTATCGCGCATGCGCGGCGCCGGTGGCGTCCGCTAGGGGCGCTCGGGCGCTCCGGTTTGTTTGTAAACATGAGTTGGTGTTCGGGTTTTCGCCGACGTGACGTCGCTGTGACGCGCTCGCACGCGCGCGCGTTACGTCGGAGTATAACAGAGCCTTTATCCAGTACACTCGGCGTCTCGAACATTCGACCTAGAATATTCGAGACTGACTAGGCAAGGTCATTCTGGCCTCCTTAATTATTACACTCGGATTAAGACTAAACACGAATCTCCTAGATGTAAGAAGAAGCGTTCCTTCCTAGTCATGCCCGCGGCAATATAACTTACGTGACGTTATATTATCATCCCTCCTTCGCTATTTTGAATCTTACTTAAAATTGAAGAATGAGTATACAGATTTTTTCTTAGTGTGATAAATACAAGCAGGTACAAAGCAAACACCAATATTTTCGAGATTAAACAACGAGGTTTGGGGTCTCAAACCGCTCAAATGAGTCAAATTATTATCTCCTTCGTTACAACGCGTGTCAATAGCACAATAAAAAGAGGGCCCGACGCTTCTTTGATATTATGTTCTAACCAGGTGTTTTTTTTTTTCGCTGTATTTTTAGCAAATCTCCGTGCGTGGGATGAGTATCGTCAGACTGTACCATACCGGATGCAAGTTGAATTAGTTTTTAGGAACCTGGTTAGTTTTCTTGGGCCTCCCATGTTCCCAATAATTGTTAATTTAAAGTTGTATCATGGTGTAAACTATTCACACTTTTGTTGACGGCATACTTCAGACATTCCACATGCGTCCATCCTGCGTTTCCTGTCTGCAGCAGGCATCTCCAGACATCTTGACCCCCTAGCAATGGTTTGTATGGAGCGGCAACGTCACACTTTAGGGGTGAACTTGGATCCGAACGCTTTTGCAACTTTTTACAGCGGTACATGTTATGGGCTCTACCAACCACTGGAAATCATGTGCGCTTTGCATAGGTTGCAGACATCTGCCCATTTTGTCTCACACTTCTATTTTTATTTTTTGTTCAGAAGCGCGTGAAAGAGCGTGCCCCTGCACGCGTTTCTGGCGCTGACTGCGCTATGGCGACATTTTGGTTTTCGTCGATTCCTTTGTATTTTACCCGCGAGCGCGTGCTGTCGGCATCGGGTACTACAAGGGGTGGCGTCACCATAAACAGAAGGACGTTGAGGCACCCTACTGGAAATGACGTCCGTTGTTGATGTTATTGTAGTGGTTGTCGCTGTTGACGTTGTAGTTGGCGATTTAGGGCGTCCGTCGACGATGTCGCCAAATCCTCGAAAATATCCCGCGCCGCGCTCAGGAATCGAACCATTGTCGGCTGCGCGCGAACCAGAGGCTTTGCCAGTGAGCTACGTCACACCGTTATTAACCCTGCCCATACGAGGTTTTGTAGCACCCGAATACAACTAAACGTGCTATTTGTAAAAAAAAAAAGTTGTTGATAACAAAATGTTATACTTGTTAGTAAGCGCGTTGGTAAAGCTGCATTGTTAGAAGGAGTTATATACGAAAAGACGGGACGGGACAACACATGTTGTTGTAACACTGGCAATGCCAGGGGCTCGTGTTGGTAACGCGCTTTCAAAAGCTCCGGAACAAAAACAAAAAAAAAGAAACCAAAGCGTTTGGAAAAAAAATGGTCAAACGGCCTTTTATTTCGAACGCTTATGTTCACGCACCCCGAGGTACTTGAACGCGACGCCAATGCTTAACGACTTCGCTGTGACTTGTCGCAGCTATCGCTATGACAGTAATGTGAATTAACACAGGACTGCTTGATTTTTGTTTTTCCTGAGCTTGTGAGAGCGCATGTTCCGGCACGAGCTCCTAGCATTGAAAGTGCTACGACCACATTTTGTTATCGGCTACATCTTTTCAATTTTCCCAGAAAGCGTGTGGTGTGTGCATCAGGTACTACACAAACCCTGAGATTAAAGGAGGTTGTTAACGCTGTGGCGTACCTTTGTGGTAACAACTCCGTTTTGAACTCAGCGGACCCAGCTGTGATTCCCGCGGGTGGCACGCGATATTTTCCGAGGATTTGGCAACATCGATGACGGACGCCCTACGCCCTACTACGCCGACTACAACATGGACAACGGCCATCATTTCCGGCGGTGAGAAGAGCCCATGCCAACTATCGACGTAATATCGCGAGGACGATGAAATAAAAGTGGCACGAATGACCTTCTAGTACCAGGCACAATGCGCTGTCCCGGCCTTCATAGATCCCCTTTCTTCTCTATCCTCTTGTACTGTCCTCTGCTTTCTGCTACAGATAATATGGTCATAATGCTATAAAGGTATTTTAGCGCAGATTTTAACAACCTTCTACCAATAAAGTGGTTCAGAAAAAAAGAAACTCTTAATCAAATAAACTACCAGCTACGACGGATGTCGGGGACAGTACAAATATAAGAATTAGCTTCATAATTAAATACATTTGATAATCAACTCTTTCACCAGTGTAGATAAACATATTTTCTTAATTAGAAACTTTCTGAACGTGATTGAAATTCCTAAATCAATCTTTTTCAGAAAAACCTAAAGAAGAAAAGAACATATCAAGCGTGGGTGTGCGCTAAATGTTCCCTCTGCAGCAGAAACAAAGCCGGCGATGCGGAAACGCGGATAATAAAAATGATTCCTGTTTTCGAGTAAGTATTTCACACACGTATTGTCGGGTATGCCACTATCCTCAAAACTTTCCTGCAATACAACGTAGTGCTTGAGAGAAAATTCGAAAGCCGTTTACAGCTCCCTGTAACGCCGATTTAGAGCGCAGTTCTTGAGGAGGAGGGAGATGGAAGGGTACTGAGAGGAGGGTATAACACTCCTACTCCTCCTCCTTCTCCTCCTCCCCTCATTCTTCAATCTCCTTCGGGGGTGGGGTGGGGGGAGTCCCGTCACCTCGTGGCCTCGGGGGAGAAGGGGTAACGTGGCCTCGGGGAGGGGGGTCACGTGACCTGGGGCACGTGACCTGCGGGGGTCATGGGGTCACGTCCCTCCCCCCCCGGAGGTCACGTGACCTCGGGGGGGGGGGGCTTGCGCGGTGCATTATGGAACATTTCCCAGAATGCACCGCGGGGTCCGCCGACGGCGACGCCGACGCCGACGCCGCTCAAGCCGGAAACGGGTGCCTCAGAGCTGCGCTCTAAAACCACCTCTTATGTTTCAAGAGTGCCTTGGGTCAGTTCAGAATTTGACTTTCTCATAACAAGGAAAATGTTTCTCTTATATCCAACTTTCTCCAGTTTTTAAGAGTTTTAGTAAAGATTCTATTCGCCTCTGAATGAATTAACCGCACGCTCAGTTGTTGGGCGTGACAGTTTGGCGCGAAACGTCGAACTCTCACGTCCGCCAAAACGGTCTTCGGGGCAGTTGTCAAAACCACTATGCCTGTCGGTACAGCAGCGCCATCTGGTATCCACTGTTGCAAGTTACAACGGACCTTAGAGGGCGATGTGTGCCGTCGAAGCTAAATATATGTGGCATGAGGGTCACGTGACTTTAGGTGGGGACGCAGCGATGCTTAAGGGAAGTGTAGTCACGTGATTCGGTCACAACGCTGGATCGGCTAATTTGTAGCGCCTGCTGCGCTCCCCCATACGCGGACTATACGTCGAGCAAGTGTAGGGGGAGGAGGAGAAGAGCGCACGGGAACGTCCGAACGCCGAGCTGTGATTGGATTTTGTGGATATAACTAAATCTCAACACAACTCGTCGAACGTGTTCGAATGCGAAAGTCAAACACTGGGCGCCGTCGTTCGCCTTCTACCCTGTGCGACGAGTGCAGTGGAGGAAAAGGCAGCTAGCCTCAGGTCTACCCACGAATCTCTCCATTCAAAGCTCGCCGTTCTGACGTCCCCCCGCGCTTTCGTCTACTCATCTCCTTCACTTTCTGGGCGCGTACGACACGACATGGCACTCTCCAGCGGTGCGCCAAACGTGAACGGCATTAGTGTTAATGATTGAAAACATCGCACCATTGGAGGCATGCTAGTCGCTCAACGAAAGTCACTTACGCATAAAGAAGCGGATGTCTCTGATACTTACAAGGAGGTGGTGTTGTTGTAGTCGTTTTCATTGTTGTTGTTGATATAGGCTTTGTCGTTGTTGTCGTTGCCTTTGCCGTTTTCGTGGTTGTAGTCGCCGCCACTGTTGATGTTCTAGGCTTTGGCGTTGTCGTTGTTGCAGTCTTTTCCGTTGTCATCGTTGTAGTCTGTGTGGTTTTTGTAGTCTTTGCTGTTGTCGTTGAGCTATACATTGTTGTTGTATTATTTGTCGTTCTAGTATTTATCGTTATTGTCGTGTTTGGCGTCGTTGCTGATATTATTATTGCTGGTATAGAGGGATGGCTTGCCGACTCACCGGAGCCATCCCCACTCGTGCTGTCGACGTCCACAGTGCCTGTCACGCGGTGGAAGTTGTGAAGAACATATTACAACACACAAATCTGCCAGTGCGTTTATTGAAACTTCAACTTCTAGTAATCATTTGCTCCGTATTAAAGAAACCCTACGCGAGAGTTGTAATTGTTTGGATATTTGCTTTATTTTACAAAAATCTCTGGGTGTCTCTGGGTGTCACTATTAAGTGACACCCAGAGACGAAGCCTAGACGCCCATTAAAGTCATTAAAATCATTAAAAAAATTCGAGAGTTAACCAGAAAAATAAAGTTCAGGCATTTTGAAAATACTGCTGTGACCCTACCGTTAACGCCGTATTCACACTGACGGTTGAACCGCGTTTGCAAAGCGGATATGAATGGGGTTGCCTGACATCCGATTCAATCTCACGAGCGTTAGATAATGAAAATGAGCGGATCCACTTCGCGGTTGCAATTCGAACGCCAGTGTGAATGCACCTTAAATAAGTAGTCGCGTTGAAGCGCCTTTAAAAACATTGCACGTAAAGATAACAAATCAATAAGAGCGATCTCTTTTATGTTTGTGCAAAATGACCAGGCCCAGGAAGTAGTATATTTTGCATGATAAGCTAAAACCCCTGTTATACATTGTTACATAGGCCGTTTCAACGATCATTGAGCCTATTGTTGAGCAAAACTTAGTAGTCCGGTGTTACACAAAACATACGCATAACAACCCCAATTTCGATCCCAGTTGAAAAAAGAAACAAAACCACAAACACATGTCACAATACCATCTTAAAAAAAGTGTTGCGAATGAATTATCTGCACACTTTTCTTTCAATTTAAATGTTTGACACAAAATGTAATTAACGTTTTTCTTTTTTTAAATTTTAGAGTAAAGAAACGGTAAACTGAATGTTTCACACAAATTAAAGCAACAGAGATATAACGCGAGTCTCGTCGACACCGACATCACGATGGCCGCATTCGCCGAGCCTGGGCTTCAGCGACGTGCCATGGTCTTTCGAGCGCCAGCTCTAGCCCCAAACCTTACCTCTTTCGACAATATTTGCTGCTACGGTACTTCCTAAATGTACCTCCCCCAATCTTCCGCAATAGTAAGTTCTATGCATGTGCTGGCCATCGGCGGGCGGACTCCTCCACCTTAGCTTTATTCGGGCGAATGCCTATCAGTTAACAGAGGTAAACCAGCTCAGTTGAACTCAATGTTAGTTGAACTGAATGATTGGTGGCGGCTGGCTTAATGGCGGTTTACGCTGCCGTAAAACACCGCTCGCTGGCTATTGAGTCAATAGTCGTTGGCTCAGTGATCGTTGAAACGTCCCGTGTAATGCCCCTGTATATATTCCTGTAACGCGGACCGTTTCAACGATCGCTGAGCCAACGACTATTCACTCTAACGCGATCGAGCGGTGTTACACGGCAGCGCAAACTACCATTAAGACGCTAACGATCATTGCGTTTACTGAGCTGACCTACACTGTAAAATATGTCCGTAATTTTACAACACTTTTGTCGTAATCCTGACGGACTCTGTGTCCGTTTCTTAGTTAACGGACATAACCCGTTTTTTGTAAGGTTGAATAAAATAGTATACAATTGTATGGTCAAAGCGTACTAAACTATAGTAAAGGATAAAAGTGTTAAAAGTGATTTTATCGTGTAATCCTGCTGAAAGAAATTCCTTATAGTGAAAAGTCCAAAGGCTACCAAGAATCCTACAGTACCCTGCAAAAGGAACAAATAAAAAGGGTAGGGGGGGGGGAGAACACCGAACACAAATTAAGTAAAAGTCCATAATTCACAGTAAAGCACATAGGCACTGCTCTACCTCACTGGGAGTGAAGGTGACGAGTTGCATGTCTACAGAAGTTTCCGAGCTTGTGATGATATTTAGGGAGGTTCTGCGTGAGTGCACAAAAAGGGATAGCCAGAACAGTGAAGACCACACCAAGAAGGAATGCTGTTGCTCTATGGTAGGAAACGGTTGAAAGGCCCCAGCACAATTCTTGCAAACTCCCTTCAGTGCTGTCTCGTGAACTTGCAGTTCCATAACGTTGTCTAGGAGGCATAATATGACGACCCGCTAAAGGGCCACACTTGAGTTTACTTCTGGCCCGCCAGTGAAGGGCCAGAATTCTAGCCAATGTCAGAGCAGCGAGTGATCTGGAGCCAGCTTGGCTGCCGAAGAATAGCGTAAGCTGCCCCCTTTGCTGAACACGTTCAGCTTATTTTACAAGATCAACTCTCATATGGCGCTGCGATACTCTTGGTGTGGCAGTACCGGGGCTGTGAAAGGTACCTAAGTGTGCTATGGCCGGTTCCACTGGACACGCAACATACAAAACCCAGTGTTCCGCACGTTTTGGACAAAACTGCCAACATGCTGTATGAAGAAGCATAGCTGGTTGTTTAGAGTGGACCTTGTTGATGTTTTTCTGCAAACCTTCGAGGTTTCTGGGGTCACCTGATAAACGGCACAAGCATCAGGTTGTCTGTAACAGCAGTGGAGTCGTTTGCAGGGAGGCATTACCACGATTAATAAACATATTTAGAACAACTGAACTTAGAACATTGTCTCATCAAACTGTCGAGCACTTGGACCACTAGAAATAGTTCAATGGCATATACTGCACTCTTGAGCGACTCAGCTTGAAGGCTTCTAGTATGCACACATTTAATTAATTATAGTGTTAATGAGCACAAGAGGCTTGCTGGGAAAGTCGAAGGACTTAGGTTTTACGGGAGCCGAGCAGCACGCACAGCATAGCAGCACGTTGCCATGCTTGTGGGAGGTTCCAGCTCCAGGTTATGGCGTCGCCAAAAGGGTAGCCGGAAAGGTACCACGACCAGCACAAATCTAGAGTTCTTAGCAGCAATCCTTTCCGTAGGTAGCGTGTTCCAGTCCACTGTATAAATCGGCAAGGTGACCGCCATAAACCGAATCCCACATCCACCTTTTACATACTGTCTAGAACTGACGCGGGATGCGTCTCGGGGAGTGAGTGAAGGTGCAGTAGCTTATTTGGGACTAAGTGCCCATTTTGAGAATCACACAGCGAGTTGAAACAACACACAAGGCTCGCATCCCGCGGCGTCGCCTCTAGACTGATGATTCGTTGAGTATGCACACCTGTGAAGGTAAGAGCGTTCACATCGAAGAGCTCATCATTGAAGGGAGCTACTGAGGTTTTAGAAGCCACTGGTCGTAGTAATCGGATTCCAAAGACGCCGCGTTGTCGTAGATTGTTTTTCACCAGCTAGGTCACGTAGGGCTGAGGCCAGGGCGGGGGGTCCGTCGCCAGAAACGTGGAGGAACCAAGCAAATGACGTGAGGCTCGCTGACTTGGTTCGTGGGTTCCGAGACTGCCGACGACATCCGAGCAACCCTATTTCGGTCCTTGCTTCCAAGAAGACTGGAGATTATTTCCGGAGGGCGCATAATATCTAGACAGCATGCTTATGGCTGATGCGGATTGCAGGAGGTGAAGAACAGGACAGCCAACGCACGAGTAGGTCGAGTAGGTCGAGCACGGCCGGCACTCGGGACGCTCGGGACAATGGTGGTCGCCGCCGTGTGAAAATGAAACGAAGCCAAACCTCAGTTTAGTACACAAGGCACTACAATATGGTTTATTACAAATAATTGTATAAATGTTAAAACAACTTTCTGCATTTCAAAGTTGGAATTTCAGTCGACTGAAACAAGCATATTAACATTGCGTCAAATGAGCTTGGTCAAAACCGAAACCAGCGGGAAACGAGGGCAACGAGCATCGCCGCATCGCTATCGCCATCACAAAACACAAAGATAGAGCTAGTTACAAACTTTTGGGCGCTTGCAGACTTCAGAAAAAAGATTAAAGCTATGCGCACTCCGTAGTGCACTTCGGACGGAAATGGCTATACGCACTACGCGAAACTCGTGTAAAACGAATGGTTACAACGAGTTTCCTAGGCGATGGCATAGCATAGTGGTGAGGTGTTCGCTTTATACGCAAGTGTACGCGGGTTCGGTCCGCGGTGGGCCTACTTTTTTCTTTTTTCTTTTCTTAAACATTTTGATTTGTCGAGGAATTCGGCAATATTTACGACATTTCTTTTTTTACGATGAACACTGAAGAAACCGAATATTGTCGACGAACCTTCGCGGAACTAAATGGTATGGGACTCCCTTTCGGAAGGTGCGATCGGGGATAGCGGCGCTTGGGTTACCGGCTGGACACCGCAAAGCGGCATGTACTGGTTATGCAGTGAGTGCGCAGGCGAGCTGGTGGATGTTAACCATTTTGTTCTTAGCCCGAGACTGAGGCAGGAAAGAGGAAAGTTTCAAAGTAGAAGAAAAATGAACAGTCGAGGACACGTCTCTAACACAGCTGTGTTAGAGACGTGTCCTCGACTGTTCATTTTCTTCTACTTTGAAACTTTCACTTTTCCTGCCTCAGTCTCGGGCTAAAACAAAATGATGTACTGGTTGAATTTCGTAATTAGGAGCCGCACACTGTCGCCGCGGAGCGGCGTGAACGCAGGCCGGGGGGGGGGGGGGGGGTATCAACGAGCTCCCCAATGATACACGCGCCGTTCAAAAGGGTGACCCGAGCGGCATGAGCTCCCCGCGTAGTGCCTATAGCCATTTCCGTCCGAAGTGCACTACGTAGTGCGTATAGCTCATGGGAGAAAACATCTAAGAACGCTTTGGAAAAAGGAAGAGTCCTAGGTACCGGCATACCCATGGAACCAGCTGTGGATTTACGTCTAACTGGTGAGTGCTCGCCCATTCGGTTTTACTTTTTCAGTCCTTTCTGTTCGGAGCATTTATGACGTGTTCTTGTGTGTGCAGTCGGCGTGAAAGGGAACGTGTGCGGTTCCTTGTCGCACACGTGCTTTCCACATTGGATGATCGTCTAGCTTTTGCCAAGGAAGTCCCGGAACCGACGTGTCACTGAACGAGCACTCAGACTGCGGGAGCGCACCCAGAGTGAAAGGTTCCACCGGAGGCAAGGGGGGGGGGGGGAGGGAGGGGCTAAGCGAGGCACTTGGTGAGTGTATCAGGGAGCATTATCTAGTAGATTGGTTGACAAGGCTTGATTTCTGCAAATCGGGTGGCGGCTTGGTGCCACCTAGCTAGGCGGTGTGTTTTGCGGAACCCATGACTGCTAAAGGTACCCGTTAGCGTGCTGGCGCTCGTATTCGCTTCCACTGTGGGAGGTTGAATTCAAGTTCTTTTCTCGTCATCGGAAACCACTCGAATCATTGCGCGACAAGCGCCTTTAGAAGTAGGGTCTGAATTGATGATGTTGCTTGCGAAGAGTATAAAAAAGTTCTTTTTCGACTGGGGCACTGACTTTTTATACAAAATCCTGTATATGTTGCGCTTATTTACTAACAACCCTCTGGCAGTACTTCATTGTGAAGGTTGGAAGAAAAAAACAAAAAAAACACATTGAATAGTGACAAAAGAAGCATAAAAAAGGTGTTTTAAACTACTTCCTTGAAAAGACTCTGAACAGATTTTCAAACTATTTCCTCCTCAGCTTTGCCTCCTCAGTTCATACGCAAAGTGAGAAATCACGTGGTCGTATTTCACTGGAACCCAAAGTTTTCCCAGCAGTCTGAGAGTCGGCAAGGGCAAAGCCCTCGAAAAACTTTACGCTCCACATTTTGGCAAGTGCCGACAACCATAAAGTGTAAACCGCATGTAAGCAATTTAGCGAGCGACGAGACAAGCGATGGCGACCCTTTTTCAATATCGCTCGATCAACCGCACGACGAGGCAAACCACATGAAAGTGACGGGAGCAAGCGACCAAGGCGATGAGCAAAGTTTTCTAGAAATCCAAAACCGAGCAACGTGACGAGCAACAGTGAGAAATCTCCATCGCTCGTTGCCGTTGCTCGCTAAATCGTGTACATGCGGTTCAGCCTTAATCGTGTGAACGCGAGAGACACGTGCCACTCACTTCCAAGTGCCTTTCATTTCAGGGCTACACTGCCATTTGCTTCCAAGTGCTGCACGGGCCTCGTGCACTGGCACTTTGACACCACTTACGAAACTAACACAAACATATCCAGGGGTTTTAGGTGGGGTTAGCCATCCTACAAGATGGTGCTGCTCATTTAATTTATATCAAGTTCAAAATGAACAGCACTCTTCATTGATGGCTGATTCACACGACGAACTGATCCGCAGATGGATTGATCATGTCCGCGGTTTGTCCTTCTCCCAAGCGCATCCACACGAAGGAGCAGACGCGCAAATGACAGCCAGGACGAACCGAACACGTTCGCGACCCCATAGTGCCGCGAAACTCTAACATTGCACGATCACACTGTGGCACCATTGTCCAATATCGAAATCGACATTTGCTACTTCGAACAAGAACTGTGCGCCGCTGTTACGTGCGGAGCGAGACATAACACCATGATAGGCTTAGTGCGAAGTGCCACTAGCTTTACTAAACCAAGGCATGACAGAGACACAAGCATGGTCCTGCTCGAGGAGACTTAGGCGTGGAGGCGACGAAGTCCTGGGCTCGCAAAGGGGCATTTGGAGAGTGCCTTCACTCACTTTGCGCTCGCGGCTTCAGTACACCACAGCCACAAGAAAGGTCTTGCTGGGTGAAAGGTTGATTGGAGATTCAAAGTGATTGCGGTGTGGTAGACGCGTTTTGACAGAAGCTTCTCGACGCAGATGAGCACCAGAATCTGTGTCGTGTCAGCCGGGCAAAGTTTCTCATACCAACCTTTTTGGTATGAGAAATGAAATGAAAGAATGTTTTGTTGCAATAGTTTGGGTAATTTTTCTTTAAAAGTCTTGCTTGCAACTTTCAGGAAAGCACAAGCATTAGAGACCAGCTGCCCTCACAATCATGAGCCCCCCCCTCTTTCTTGGTAGTTGCTGTCGGTGAGCAACCTGATAGCCTTGGGCTTTTCTACTTTCTAATAGCAATTAGTGGTTCTTGTACATGTGCAAAAGTGAAAAGTATGCTACTGCCATGTTTGTCAGTTTTGTAACTCGTTATTCCCTCAGACCGCAAATTTGTCTTCAGCTTGGCTCGCATGCACAGTGCATTCATGGCATCTTCTATCCAAAAATTTCTATTGTGGGTTGTGTGTGTGTTGGTGGGGGGGGGGGGGTTACTTCACTGGTTGAGTTGGTAGGCAGGAGATTGTGAGAAAGAGAAGGGTACATAAAATACAACCGTCATTTTTACTATCAAAAACCTTTTAATACAGGACTGACGAAAAAATGAGAACATGAAAAGATATGACGTCCCGTCTTCCTCTTTCTTGTTACTTTCTGTAACCTAGTCTTGCAATTTAGAATCATATACTACTACATAAGATTCAACGACGTGGAAGGTGCTGGTGCACCTTAACACCTTAACTATTTTGGACCGAGCCTAGCTCGTCCACCTAGAGCCGTCCCTAAACCGTTTAGGATGAGTGTAGCTCATCCGCGCACCATACCTCGCCCCTTGGCTCTTTTTGGAAATCCCATGCTTGTTCCGAGCGTAGTTTGCGATGCTGCTCAGAGATGGCAGCACGCATTTTTTTATTGTACACGTTTTTAAGGATGGCGACCGATTGTGGAGACAAGTGCGGCCTGGGCCGTACGTGCAATAAAAATTAAAAAAAAACGACTTGGGATCAAAAATTGAAGAAAAAGAAACGGTTAAGGGGTTAAGGTGAACAATGTGCGACATTATTATGCAGTTTGCTCGTTCCTTCGAGAATATCTAATTGGATATGAGACACACTTTCATGACGTGCAGGCAACGTCAACAGAAATTTTAAGTGAGGGCAGACTCCGCAGTCCACTTATGGCCGATTCACACGATGAGCTTATCCGCAGATGGATTGATCACGTGACAAGACGTCCATGGAACGTCAGTCCCCCATGCGCATCCATACGGAGGAGACGAGCAGATGACAGCGAGGACAGACTGAACCTATTCGCGGCCCTGCCATTCCGCGAAACGCCAACATCGCACTGTGACACCGTTTTCCAAGGTCATAAGTGATGTTTGCGACTACGATCATGGTGCTTTCATGAAAAAGAATTGTTTTGTGCCGCTGTTACATACCGAGCGAGACAGCATCGTGACAGACTTAGCGTGAGTGCCACAGCTTTACTAACCAATGACGCATGGTCCTGCTCCAGAGGCTTCAGCGTCAAGCGATGAAGTCCTGGGTCGCGGAGAGGCATTTGGAAATGTCTTCACGCACTGCTTGCTTGTGCACCACTCTTCAGCACACTACAGCCATAAGAAAGGCCTTGCTGGGTGGAAATATTGGGTTAACGTGCAGGGAAGCTTGCAGCGTGCTAGGCAAGTTTTGACAGAAGCTTCTTGACATTGACCCGGAGAAGTACCAGAACCTGCGGCGCGTCAGCTGGGCAAAGTTCTTGCAGCTTCTTTCACGAGTGGAAAATAAGAATGGCTTGACAAAATGAAGCAGCGAATAGACAAAATACAGTGGTGCACTATTTGTGTTTGGCTCATTCAGAAAACAAATAATATCGCTGTGCTGTTGGTACTCTACCGTAAACGCTTTTACTGTTACTCACCCGCCAAAATTCTGCGTGTGAAAAGGCACTCTGCCCTTACAGTCTGGGCGTCCGCTGACGAGGTGCAAATCGTAGGAATAGCCAACATGATAATAACGTGACAAACGGTCCACGGATGAAAATTGTGATTCGATCCATCGTGTGAATCTGCCCTTATTTGTCAATTATCCAATATTATAATTGATCCTAATTAAGAAAGAACAATTGTTCTTTGAAACTATGTAATGAAAGATAGTGTTTATAAACATTGCCTGCTCCTTTGACAATGGAATGGTACGAGCCGGTGTATAACAGAAACTTTCCATAGATCAGACATTGCGGATTGCAGACGTATGTTTATTCCATGCTCAAAGTGAAGACATGAGCTTGTGTTGGCAATGCCAACCTTCTGTGTATGATCTATGAAAAGTCCTTAATGACCGTGTTCAAGGGAGAGGAGTGTCTGCTTTCAAGGACAGGATGGGGTGAAAGGAAAAGTGTCTCGACGAACAATGAATGCTCCGGGTTACCCACTCAGCCAAGTTTCTGCAACATGAACCAGGCTCTAACAGAAAGACGTAGGATAAGCACTTCAAAACTTTTAGGATTTGCCAAGGGATGAAATAAATTAAATGCGCAGAAAAGTAGGGGAAGGAGAATGGACAAGAAAATTTTGGGGCTTGTGTTCTTACACTTGAATTGTTTGTGCAGGAAGCATTACTGAAACAGCACTTCAGTCCTGGGGGCAGTAAGTCATTGCTAGTCAAAGCCTGTTTCCAAAGATGCACATCAGATGAACAACTTTTTAAAAAGAAAACATGAAGTGCTTTTTAACGTTACCCTCCAATCCCAAAATGTTGTCCATCCGTCCGTGCATTTGCCGCTAAATTTAGGGGGCACATTGTTGTTGCGTGACATCTACACAAGTTCAGTTTCCCCTCTAAATTTAGCAGGAAAATTGATGTCACGGTGCCTACAGACAATTTCAAGCTCTCCAATAAATTTAGCAGAAAAATAGACGTCACATGACCTATGCACCAATTCAGTTACCCTGCTAAATGTTGGTGGGAAAATTGATTTCACGTGACCTGACGTCATGTGACCTACAGACAAATTGAGGTTCCCCGCTAAATTTAGCGAAAAAATTGATGTCATGTGACCTATGCACCAATTCAGCTTCACTATTAAATTTGGCAGAAAAATTGATGTCGCGTGATTTGACGTCATGTGGCCTATACAAACATTCAGCTTAAAATAAAACTAACAAAATAAAAACAGCCTCTTAAATACTGCATTTCATGCATTATAGTACTTCGAAGGTAAAAGTCACTTCCAATTTTAAATAATGCTTTTACTTTAAAGAAACAACTTTTCTCTAATTGTTTTCGATTGAGCACTAGTGTCGTAAACTGCTCCTAGCAGCCTTGAACAGTAAAGTTTGCACATCAAAAAAATTGCTAATTTTTAACAATAACTTTTGTATTTTTGTATAGAGTAAATGAGGTAGCAAAGCTGCTAGACGTTGCTGAGCTCACAGAGGGAGACATTGAGGCCATCCATAGACTCCCCGGGAAACCAGATAAGGTGCCCCCAGTTCTTATCCGGTTTGCATCCAGAATGACTCGAGACCGCTGGTTCGAAAATAGGGCGTTGCTTAAGCAGAACAAATCTGATGCTTGGCTGATGGAAAACCTGACCGCTCAAACCAAGCGACTACTCTGGCTTGCAAGAACCAAGGCCACCGAAATGCGTTATCAGTTTACATGGCAAAGGGGTGGAAAGGTTTTTGTTAGAAAGAAGTCAGGTGACCGACCTATCAGCATCAAAAATGAGAGCGATCTCGCCAAAATCATTTAAGGGTGTTAAGCTCGTCTAAAAGTGTTTGGAATGTAGAATTAGCCATGGCGCTTCAGGGCATGAAGGATGCTTACTATGACGTGACGACTTTCCGAAGCTGTATAAAGAAAAACTTCCCGAATTGTAACATGCTTAAACTGTTTCACCTAAATGCACGTAGTCTGCGTAATAAATTTGACGATGTCTGTCTATATCTGGAATCGCTTTGTTGTACTTTCGATATCCTAGCTTTCACTGAGACATGGTATTCTGGCGAAAAAGATATTGTTCAATTTGATGGTTACAAGTGTGAAGCGATTTGTCGCGATTCTCGTCGCGGGGGCGGAGTTTCCTTGTATTTCCAGAGTAAAATGACGTACCGCGTACTATCTGAATTTACTTGTGTAAACGTTGATTTCGAATCTTTGGTTACAATGTGTGGAAGTGTCGTAATTGCTGTAATTTATCGACCGCCATCTGGCGTGTTAAATGTTTTTCTAAAATTTTTGGAAGAGTTACTAGAATATGTTACCTCAACAAATATGCAAATAGCATTAATAGGTGACCTAAATATTGATCTGCTAGGGAACGGATCAATAAAAATGGATTTTTTAGAAATTGTTCAATTAAATGGATGCGAGAATATTATCAATGTCCCAACTCGTATAACCGAATGTACGGAAACCTTGATCGATATCTGCATCACAAACTGTCAAAGTTCCGATGTTTTCGCTGGAGTACTAACTGCAGATCTGAGTGACCATTTGCCCATCTTTTGTTTTCTTCCAAAAAACAATTCACAACATAATTGCTCCACCACCAATAATAGAGTATTTTGTAGGAATATTAATCAAAATACTTTAGAATGCTTCTACAGCCTCGTCTCCTTAGAAACATGGAATGACATATTAAATGAACCAAATCCAGGGAAAGCCTACGATTCTTTCATAACAAAATTACAAAAGTACTACGATAAAGCCTTTCCATTACTTGAAGTAAGAAAATACAAAAAATCAAGAAAACCTTGGGTTACACGCGAACTGTACAAACGCATAGTAGCGCGCGATAAAATGTTTGCCAAATTTATCAAAACTAAGGATAAGAGTTTACTAAGCGACTATAAAAAATATAGGAACAAGCTTGCACTGGATATTAAAAAAGCAAAAATAACATTTTATCAAAATAGATTTTCAGAAATATGTAGGGACCCTACTAAAATTTGGAGCACCATGAAAAAATTAATGTCAATAAATCATGTTGCTATTCCAGAAGAGTTAGAAATTGACGGTTACACATACGCCGGGAGCTTGTTGGCGAACAAGTTTAATGAATATTTTTTGTCGTCTGGTGCCAGTGAATTGCAAGAAGAATTTTTGAATTATCATTGTACCGACCAGCCGCATATGACAAACTCAATTTTTCTTCATCCCACTGATGAATTAGAAATACGTAGCATAATAATGTCGTTTAAGAATAGTTGTGCGTGCGGTGATGATGGTATTAAGGTTACCCCAATTAAGGCTATAATAGACTTAGTGTTACCCCCTTTAGTTCATATCTGTAATCAGATTATTGTTACTGGTATTTTTCCAGATAAAATGAAAATTGCAAAAGTCTGCGTTATTCACAAAGGTGGTACATTTGAAAATTTCAGTAACTATAGACCTATATCTGTATTGCCTCTTTTTTCAAAAGTTGCGGAAAAAGTTATTAACTCAAGGTTGTATAGCTACTGTGCAGGCAATAAACTGATAACTGATCACCAGTTCGGTTTTCAGAAAGAAAAATCAACTGAATCTGCCCTGATACAAATTAAAGACAAAATAATTTCAAATATAGAAAACAATTATTATACAATTGGAATCTTCTTAGATTTTAAGAAGGCATTTGACTCAATTAAGCACCAAATTCTATTACAAAAATTGGAGTCCTTTGGAATCAGAGGGAATGCGTTGGAAATAATTCGTAGTTATTTATCTTCCCGATTTCAATATACAACACTACATGGTTTTAAGTCAGAGTTGGCACCCATTAGATACGGTGTTCCACAAGGCTCTATTCTTGGGCCTTTATTATTTATTTTATATATAAACGACATAGTGACTATACCTCAATCACGCGATATTATCTTGTATGCTGATGATTCGAACGTCTTTTTTTCAAGTAGAGACCTGCTTCACCTTGAACAAGTCTCCAATAACTGGCTAGAAAATTTATCTGCGTGGTTAAGGTATAATCAATTGCTTCTAAACACTAGTAAAACAAAATATATTATTTTTAGATCAAAGAATAAACCAGTTTCCTACGACTTAAATATTTGTTTTGAAGGATTAAAAATTGAGCGCGTTAGGACACACAAATTTTTAGGTGTCTTGTTTGAAGAAACCCTCAGTTGGACTCCCACATTGAGAAAATGAGAATCTGTATATCAAGAGCAATAGGGTCATTAAATAAACTCCGGAAATATTTACCTAAGTGGTTAAAGTTACAACTTTACTATACACTTGTTTATTCACGACTGCAATATTGTATATTAGTATGGGGTACAACTACAAAAACAAATATCAGCAAATTACTAATACTGCAAAAAAAGGCCGTTCGATTTATTGGAAACCTTCAGAAATATGATCACTCAATGCCACTTTTTCGGGAGTATAAGATATTGACTGTAGAGCAAATTATGACCCTAAAAATATCAATCAATATTTTTAACAAGATCAGACAGAATCAATCACTATTTTTTAACACGTATCCAAAAAACCCTGGAAACTACAGTCTACGATGTAGTCATTTTGTAAAAAGTAAAGCTCGTACAAATTATGGCTTCCAACAACTTTCATATATAATTCCAGACACATTGAATACACACCCTACCATAGCTCAAATGGTGCAAAACAACGGTTCCTTTCAGACATTCAAAGATAACCTTGTAACATATATTTTAAGTCTCTCATGATCTGCAGTTCGTATCCCGGCTTTTGAGTTGCATTTATTTATATTTTCTACATATGCCCGTTGGCTAAAGAATTCATTTCAGTGTTTGTTTTGTTTTGTGCTGAGTGCTGTAAAAAACTAGGGGCTGGGGTCCCGTCAGAAGACAAGTTTGTCTTCTTTATCCCAGCCCCCAGACTTCTCTTTTGTCTGAAATAAAGACTACATACATCTTCCAACTGTACAAAATATGTGCATGAATGTGAACATTACTTTCTTTTTACAGAGCCAGCTCTTCAGTTCTGGGAGCAATAAGTCATTGCTAGTCAATGCCTGATTCCACAGATGCATATCAGGTGAGCCCCTCTGAACAAAACAACTTTGCTCGCATTGTTCTAATTTAACACTAGTGTGGGAAATCTTGTTTTACTACAGTTCTGGAGGTGAAATGAGGTATAGTATTTCAGGTTAATGAGGTACTTCAAAGACATCATGTTTAAAGAAATAAACTAAAAAGTCCTTGAATTCAAAAAAGCAAAAACGTTTCATTGTGGGCACCTTAAAAACGGCGTCTCAAGTTTTATTTTATCTTGTTAGTAGGAGCGTCGTAATCGTTAATTAAAATTTCGGCGTAGCCCTGCATGTTGCGGCACACCGAACCAGGGGTTTCCTCAGGAATTGAAATTAGGGGGAGGGAGGGGGGGGGAGGAAATCACTGCACCGAACAAAGCAGAGCGTGAGAACGAAGATAAAAACTAGAAAAATTTATGTCATCGGCAGGGTCCGATAACCCTTGCTCACCATTAGGCTGACCTGGGGATGCCAACAATGACGTCGCGACGCTTTGGACAGATTACAGGTGGAAGAGAGACTCACTGCATGCCCTGCTGCAATCGCTGCATATATTTTTCAGAATAAATGCAGTTCACGTTGACTTTCGCACAAGTTTAGTGAGATTGATGAATTCATGGGACAAAATGCTATGGAAGTCCATTCCTAACTCAGATTTCTTATGAACTGAATCAGCTTCCCTTTAACGCTAGTTTGACTTAGTTGCACAAGCCTATGCCAGTGCACGAAACTAGAGCAAATACATTGCTGTACTATTTTGCTTTTAATGCACTGCTAGTGGAGAAAAGTTCAGATTTCATTACACCAAAGAAGCTAAACCATTAATTTAAATGTGACGTACAGTAGACTCTCATTAATTCAAACTCCAGGAAGCCACACATTTTGCATGAATTATCAAAAGCTCGAATTATCTGAAGTTCATCTAAATATGTTGCACGATAAATTATGATTTGCTATATGGATGGCTACACACACAAAACAGATATTTGATGATTTCCTCTACACAGGCCTACTAATCATAAGCAGGTATGCCAGTCAGTAAACATTGGTGAAATTTATGACAGGTTTATTCAAACCTCAAAAATGTTTTTTTTTTATCGGGGACTGTTTAGACAGCACGTGACACCTCAAAACAAAATTATGTTTGTTCAACCAGCAAAAAAGTTGTCTATTATGGACTATCAAGCCATGAGTAATGTAGTTTCAGTAGCAACTTGCGTGAACGCTATGAGTAATGCAGTTTCTGTAGCAACTTGCGTGAACGTTGTGATGTAAAGCCATTCCTCCACATCACAGCATCCGCGCATGTGGCTGTGGAAACTGCCGCGCGGCGCACCTTTTTGTCGCTCATGTGTCCTCTGCTTCAGAGACGTATATAAAGGGAGTTTAACCATTCATTGGGATGCATACGAGGCAAATGAGGAAGCACCATCGGCCGAAGGTGGGCTGGGCGTGTTTTAGAGCATTTTCACAAATGCAAATGTGGCCAACCATGAATCTGCGCATAATACCCTGGTGGCGGTTGCAAGAAACAAAACGAATAAGTGCGTCGGAGTAACTCTCGGTGACTGGAAATATGGTGCACATGATGTTTCAATCACGGTCGTGCAACATCACGGTGGAAGATACATGAAGATATAGAAGATATACAAATCATGCGCGAACAACAGAACGATTAACATAGTCCATGCGCCGAGTGCCGGGAATCTGCCGTCAAAGCGGTCATACTCCGTGTGAGCAAAACAGAAATCAAGTGGCGGATTTGTTTCTTACATCTCCTTGCATAACCATAATCGAAACATGGCGTGCACCATAACCATGAAGTGTTACTACATTTAACCCTTACGCAATTATTAAAACTGTTTCTCGCTACCATGGCTTGGAGATTCTTTTCAGCTTCTGGTTGGCCAAGAGAGCTTGTCAAGCCCTCTATCTGCGTCTGGTGCACTCCCTGGCTCTGCCCGCTCCTTTCATTGACCAAGCTCTCTATAGACTGTTTATTGTGGGTAGCGCCATTTTGAGAGCGAGAGAAAAAGGGAAAGGGCTACTAGCGCTTTCCCCTTGCTGGAGCATTAGAAAGAGTGAAAGTCCCGGATGAGAGGCTTCGCCGGTGTTGGGTGTCTGCATTGCCCGAAGTTCGTTCACGCTTTCTTCTCTGTTATGAACTCCCAAACTTAATTACAGCCACGGGCTTTGATGACGACAGTCCCCCGGTCATCAGGGCACCATTGCTCGGTTATAGGGTGCACGAATACCGACAGAAAGCGTCGAATACTGTCTGAGGACCTATGTAGCTTGCACGGAATCCGGCAAGGCGAGTGCGGCTGTTTCCACACGACCCCGATCTCCGGTGGCAGTGGGTTGCGTCCGTAAACCGAGAAGACTTTTCCACAACGCCATCCTCTCGACTGTGCTCGGAACACCTTGTGAATGAGGCGCGCACCGAACTTAACGCTGTACCGCCGATGAACATGGGGTACGCTCGCAAGGTGCGTGCAAGTTTTCTCCTGATAATTGCTGTTTCAGATTGTAACTTTTTGTAACTGAATTTATCTTAATATTGATATTTTGAAGTGTTGACAATGACTCAATTTTATCAACTACAACACTTAGTTGAAGGCTCATTTCCGCTGCCGGGTGTGGCTGGAAATTGTCGAAAAGTTAGTTCTATCGGTTTTCCTGAATCGCGATCTCCTGCGCAATACCAGAGAGCCATGAACCTATGTTGACCGTCACAGCGCGACTATATTCTTCTTATTTTCAAAATTAGTACATAATCTAGCCGTTAAGAAACCTTCAATTTCTATTGCTGAAAGTTGAAACATGCTCATGCATCGATTTCGAATCTCTGAATCATTGGTCGACTCGCTCTGGCAATAGGCCCCTCTCGACTATGCTGTTTTCAGTTCTCAACAAAAGACACACTCGTCGGCACGGGATCCTCGAATAAATCATTCATAAACACCGATGCATGAGCATGTTTCAACGTTTATAAACATCGATGCATGAGCGTGTTTCAACTTTCAGCAACAGAAATTGAAGGTTTCTTTCCAGCTACATTATGTACTAATTTTGAAAATAAGGAGAATCTAGTCGCATTGTGACGGTCAGCATGGGTTCATGGCTCTCTGGTATTGCGCAGGAGATTGCGATTCAGGCAAAGCGATAGAACTAACTTTTTGACAATTTCCAGCCACACCCGGCGGCGGAAATCAGCCTTCAACTAAGTGCTGTAGATAATAAAATCGAGTCAGTGTCACCAGTTCGAAATATCGATATTAAAATGAATTCAGTTACAAAAAGTTACAAGCTGAAGCAGCAATTATCAGGAGAAAACTTGCACGCACCTTGCGAGCGCACTCCATGTTCATCGACGGTACAGCGTTAAGTGTGGTGCCCACTCCATTCAGAAATGTTCCGAGCACAGTTGAGAGGATGGCGTTGGGGAAAAGTCTTTTCGGTTTAGGGACGCAAGCCACTACTCGCCGGAAATCGGGGTCATGTGGAAAGCGATGGAGCTTAAAGACACTGCAGCTGCACTCGCCTTGCCGGATTTCATGCAAACTGCATAGGTTCTCAGACAGTATTCGACGCTTTCTGTCGTTACTCGTGCACCCTATAACCGAACAATGGTGTCCCGATGGCCGCGGGACTGTCGCCATCCAAACCCGTGGCTCTAATTACGTTTGGGAGTTTAAAACAGAGAAGAACGCACGAACGAAGTTCGGGCAACGCCTACACCGAACACCGGCAAAGCCTCTCATCCAGGACTTTCACTCTCTTTAACGCTCGAGTAGAGGGAAAGCGCCGGTAGCCCTTTCCCCTTTTATCTCTCGCCCTCTTTCAGTAAAACAGTCTATATACGGCTCTGCTCTGCTAACTCCGTTGAGCGCACTTCTTACCGAGCACCGTGCATTGCGGAAGAGCAACACCTGCGGAAGCAAGCTCCACGGTTGTTGCTTCTCGGCAGTGCACCGGTGCTCGGAAGAAGTGCGCTCAACGGTGCCGCGAGTACAAAAGTATGAATTACACGAAAACGCCGTTCGAGTTAAGCGGCTCATGAATACATTGAAAACGTAGCGGGACAACCAAAGTTTTGAAAGTTGTTTGACTTAAGCAGAAGTAATAAATATCCAAGTTTGAATTATCGCTAGCCTACTTTATACACTAAGGGAGATCTGGCTAAATCCAATGTGCTTAATATCACTGAATAGTTGTGCAATTTTAATTTGCTAGTTTTATTTCTCAAGCACTTGTTGTGTTCGGTATTCAAATGAATGCAAATTTTCACTTTGGTTCAATTTATGGGAGGTTTCTTTTATATGTCATGTACAGCAGAAAGGTGGGGAGCTAGGCTAGTTGGTAAGCACGTTGCTCGCTTACTTTAACCGTGTATGTCATATACACATACAATTGTTGTGATTGTGTATTGATTTCGAATCCTCTTCTGCTCTTTATTTTAAGCTGCCCTTACATGCACCGTGAAGATACCGAAGAGGTCTTCAATTGAATGAAAACTACCAGCACAAGCATGGAGGGGCATCTAAACGGCCAGCACAAGGACAACTATAATGTAAATTTTTTCCAAAGTTAAAGCAAGGCATGCCTTCTTCCAACGAAGGTGTTGTGGCGAAACTTCTTAATTGGTACATTTGTTGAGCTGTCATCTATAGGAACAGTCGAGCTCACACAAACAAAATCCTGGCAATGAGAATCACAGGTTGTGTGCTCTTTTTCTTTGCAAAACATGAACTCTCGTATGTTTTGGCTGAGGATGAAAAATTATTCAAGTTCATATATTTAATGACGGAGCTATGAACTCTGCATACCAATCTGTACCCCAAAAGCTTCATGTGACTGAGGCTTGCTTGAACGTGGAAGCTGTTTGCACTAAATAATGAAGCACTTGACCTTTCCGCCTTATAGTAAGCCAGAGCTACGAGTCATCGGCACCAATCCTGCGCCTCTGATACGTCAGGTGACACCCCTGGCAGATCTAGAGCTCTGCCAGGTGGAGTCGCCTGATGTATAGAGGGTGCAGGTGGTATGGATGGCTTGTAGCTTTGGCCTTATATAAGGCGGGAAGGTATAGACCTTCGTTATTTAGTGCGGAGAGTTTTCATATTTCCTACGGATAGCTGTCCGTAATGTGGGCTACAGACATTCCGTCATTCTACGAAATTATATGCCTTGTTCTTACAGACGGTCCAGTTTCTAGATCACGGGAAACCATGCCGGCAATATTCAACCCGCAACTTTTCCCGTAAAATGGGGTGAACATTTTTTACAGTGTACATCAGTTAACTGATGAGGGTTAGCCCCAATGGACATAAAAATGGCGGCCCCCAGAGCACTGCCGCCGATGGCCAGCGCCAGCGAAGCACATACTATTGCGGGGAGGTATCTAGAAAGTATCGTAGCAGCAATTGTTGTCGCAAGTGGCATGATTCCGGGCCAGTGCTGCCGCTAAAACTATCACGGCACTTCGCGGAACCCCATGCTCGGCGTACTCGGCGAGCGCGGTCCAGGAGGGGGGGCAAGCTGCCGCCGCTTCCCATGCAACCTCCTCAGAATTTACGGCTCTCCATGCTGGCCGCCATGAGAAAACTCGGTACCAGTGTTGCTGCATCTGTAGGTCATCTTTAAGTTAAAGCTGACGGAGAAAATCTGGCCACGGCGCAACGCCGATGTACGCTGGAAGCTAGAGCCGGTTTGCTTTCGTTGTTTTTGTATGGTCGGAGCAAATCTGGCAACAACGCACGCTGTTTTGCTTCGACGGGAAACCAGCAACAACGCACGTTGTTTCGCTTCGACGGGAAGCCAGAAGCTGCCGCTGTTTGCGAACACATGTAGCGAGGACGTGACCGGAGAAGTGCCCCTGTGATGTTCCCGGAAGACGGAAAGTGTCATTCGTAATCGTCGTGTGTGCTTTGAAAGCGAAGGGAGTCGCAGGATCCACGAGTGCGCGACCACAAGCCAAGGTTCACGACAGCGCTGCGTTGACTGCGGCGATCTCGTTCTGTTTGGTGCAACACGGCGATGCGACAAAGAGCTGAAACGTTCGTGGTGTGTGGTGCGGTGCTTGGAGGTAGAAAGCCACATTAACCCGGAGCGCAAATTGGTTGTTGTGGCGTTGAGTTTAACGGGTTCAGTTCCGTCGTCGTCAGCTGATCCAGTCCAGCTGGGGCGAGCGTCTTTAAAAGTAAATCTTCCTTCGTTCCGTTTCAAAATGTGGAAGATTCCCGACGCATACCGTGAGTAAAAAGGTGCGGGCGTTTTCAACAAAATTACGTCGTTTTAATTGAACAATGGACTCCGGATTGTTGTCCTAAATCTGCCGTTTTTATGCTTCGCGTTGTTGGACTGCGTTTCCGCAGCGACGTGTTTGCACAGCGACGCACACCGCTCGAGTAGATGATTCGGTCCTGCAAACGACCGGTTATACATAATTTCAGGGAAACTTAAGTCACCACCGATATTTAAATTTCCTGTAAATCTCGTGTGAGTTTGTTGCGCTCATCATGCGGTGTGAATAAATTTGGGCAAGATTTCCTACCTGCCCACAGACGCATGAACTGAGACCATTTTTTACGTAGTGAACATAGTGCTTTTTATTTGTTTTTGGAAGAGGCGTTGGTGCATTTAATATGGTACAATCACTTGAAAGTTCAGAAATAGGGGAGAGCGAGCAAGCTTTCCCAACTTCGTCTCTCTTCTCTCTGGCATTGCCCCTAGTTTCAAATTTCAGTACACATACCTACTAGCAGGTACAAACTGCTCTAAAGCAGGTAAAAGTCTGGGAAGTCGAGGACGGTGCGGACTCCGTGTTTCGCGCTTTTCGCAAGGTGAGTGGGGAAGTGCTTTTGCGAGGTGTGCGGAATACGCAGACGATTTTGTTATACCCGTCGTTTGCGCGTCTCTCCTGCATTTCATTTATTTCGGCTCGGGAGAGACGGGGGTGCCGACAGATAGGCCGAAGGCCCATACCGGGTGGCCTGCAACTCAGTGGCGTCACAAGGGGGGGGGGGGGGGGGGGCGGTCCGCCCCGGGTGCAGCGCTCGGGGGGTGTCGCGGCGGGCCACGAGGGCGGGGGGGGGGGGTCGCGGCGGGCTATGCGGCGGGCGGGGGGGGGGGGGGGGGGGTGTTGCGGTGGGCTACTCGAAAGCGGGGAGGGGGGGAGGGGGGGTGTCGCGGCAGGCTACCGCCCCGGGTGCCGCTGACTCTCGTGACGCCACTGCTGCAACACCCAAACTAATAGAAAAAAAAATTAAAAAAGGTGGGGGGGGGGGGGGATAAGATGATCTACAAAGGCGCAATCACAAGCCAAGATTTGCGATAGCTATGCGTTTGCTCTGGTCCCGCAGAGCAAACGCTTGCAGCTCTCGATCTATAGATCCCACAATGGGAGTTGTATGGTTAAAGAGTAAAATAACGCCAATGGGTGGGTATAAATTTAGCGATCGTAACGCACTTTCTGTTTTAGTATAAATTTTATCACAAAATTATTTTTTCAAGTGTGGATATCATACGTAAATTGTTATGGTCAAGTTGAAAAAAATAACCCTGACCAAGACAACAATAGAAGAGCAAATCCCATTGTAGGCAATGAAAGACCATATACAGAGAGCTGCGTTGTTATAGTTTATTATACCTTATCATACTATATCGCTATTTACAAGGCGGAGGAGGGGCAACCACCCCAGCAGTTATCTTAGATGTTTTAAAGTACTAATATTATTTTTCCTTGCAAATGCTGCCTTTTAGATCTATATAACTCGGCAATTAAAACTAGTGACAAAATGTACTTGATATATTAAAAGTGAGGAGATCCCCTTCATTGTACTACAAAAGACATACAAAGAAATGGAACATCTCAATTTGCAGATCATTTTATGATAATCGAATCATTGCGGCTAACCTCTCAGTCTTAATAAAAGTATACACTAATAGGACGTAAAATAACGCCACAATTAATTTCCTATGAATCACTCGTAGTCCCATTGTTTTTAATATATAAATAATTATGGTCCTATTATGTGCCTAATTGTTACCTAAATCGCATTGTTTTTCTGTGTGAAGTGTAATAATAATTTATACATCATATGAGCTCTTAATTGCTTTAATTTTTTTGGCCTTCTGATGTATATTTAGACTTTTCGTGTTTTTACTTTTAGAACCCTTGAAGGTACACTTTATGTTCGCATGTCAGTGTTTTTATCGTGATTTTCAAACTTGCAACATTAGTGCATATTGTAACTTTTGAAATATATGTTAGAAGTCTACTATATTTATTGTCTTATTTGAGTGCATATGTCCTATATTTACGCGGTATATGCTCGCCTTGCGGCATGCTGCCAACTTGGGGGGGGGGGGGCAGAGACATTGTCAAGTCACCACAGTGATTTTTTCTCTGCCTCTTACTTCGCTCGTGAACATAAAGGTTTTAAAAAAAAGAGTTAAAGCCCAGGCCGTGCGATCCTCAACCCGATGTCACTGCTCGGCGCCACGAAAGGATAGTACTAAAATCTGACTCGCGGAAGCCTGCTCTAGCACGCGGACTTCCACGCGCGCAGCTGACTCCCCAATGACGACTCCACGTAATCTTACGATGTAACGTGGCGCATCATAACGCACCAATGGATAGCGGAGCGGGTCTATTAAGTCTTTACTTTCGCATAAAATCCAATAGATAGCATAGCGGGAGCGCTAAACCTTCTGCTCTCGCAATAAGGCATCAAGTGATATAGTTGACGTCACCACCCGCAGGGTGAAACATATCCGGCATCACGTCAGATAATCAAAATCACCCAAGGCTCCCCGTAAGAAAGCACAGCAAATTATAATGCACGCGTAAATTACACAATAGACATTTTGTGCTTCAAGGATGTACTATACGAGCTGATGGGACCATTCAGACAGCGCCAAAAACGCACAATCACGGCGTTCGTCATCTTCCTGTACGTGTTCTATCATCGCTAAACCACTGATACGCAAAAAGGACTTTTGACTTGCCTTTGTGACTCTGCTTGATTGTTCCCGTTACCTCTGCTGCGACTCGACTTATGTTGAAACGAGGCATAGAATAATCACGACAAGTATGTTTGTTTTTCTACGTCTTTCGACTTAAAAACATCTGCCCTAGTTCGATGAGCCGCATGTGCCAAGTCTGCCGCTGCACCTTTTTTTCTGCTCGCTTACCCTGCAAATTTATTGTCTTAGATTTTCGTTCTTGACAAGTGTGTCAGAGAAATTGCATTCCGTGCTTCAGTAGCAAGTGGACAAAATTCTGTTGCAAAAGCAGGGATCATGGGCTGAATTTGTTGTCCTCTCTATTTGCTTATGGCGAAGCGGGCACCTAGCCGTATTCATCCAGTCCCACTAACGCGGACTTGTATTGCAATTGACCCTGCGAAGATGAAGAGGCGCAACCTGGCGGCTTCTTGACAAGTCGTAAGAGCAAGGATCACGTGACCGCTTCTGCGCTTCATTGGTAGCATGCAGGTTGCGGTGTATCGTTCACAGTTCGTGTTTGACTCATTAAATTGAACGAGAGCTTAGGGTTGATTCTGATCCAATTCTTTCGTTGTACTTCTCGTCAAAATTAAACACAAGCAGCGCGACAACAGTGGCGTCGCGTCCTACAGAACAGGACCTAGCGGCCCAGATGAGACGCTTGTCTGTCATCTTTCTTCAAGGTATCCTCAAGTTATATATCTTCAAGTATCCTTCCCACTTTCAAGGTTTCAACATCATGATTGACCCAGTTTCGTGTTATCATACTGACCATGACCAAATCGGTCGTCGTTATGTGGCTTCGGAGGCTTGTCAAGTGGACCATACATATCTTTTTTTGTCGGAAACAGACAGAGCAACTAGAACCCAATCGCGAAACTGGTCGAGCAGGCGTTGAACTTAGAATTGCGATCGCCGTTTTCTTCGCAGTTTGATCGCGCGGTTTTTAAGACGCACGAAAAATAAAGTGTACGTACCACATAATGCCAAGGTAATCCATAGCGTGTTTATTTTAGCTTTACGCCAAAGTAAGCAGCAAATAGAATTGACGAGTGCGTCAGTTCGATGTGAGCGTCCTCCACCACCACACAACACTCCGAAAATGACAAGGAGACGACGAAGGTATAAGGCTCACCATCTAACCGGAAGATCTAGGTTAAGGTTCGATCTATTCATACGAAATGGGCACGTATTCCCTTTCGTTTGCTGCGTGAAGTCCGAAAGCGCGCGAAGAGCAGGTAGAAGTATTCTCGATTTTCTTCACGGCGAAGTATCCGAGCGTCGTTGAGGACCATGAAGCTACTGCACGATTCCATCACAACTTACACACAACTTTCGAGCGTTCCGCTTGGCGCAGTCGGATTTGTTTTTAGCTCTCATCCTACGCACGTTTCGCGTGACAGCAAAAACGGAACGCACTTGGCAAACAGTTTCTGCTGCTACGCTCTAAAGCACACAACTTATCCAAAGCAAAGCGGAAAAAAATACCTGGAATCGTCATGCGATACTGGTCACTACGTCACCATCATGCGATCGCAGCGTTTCAATCGGTGCCTCTCGGGGCTAATAGCCAAATATGCCCTCAAGAGATGGGACACTGTTCGTCATCTGAGTCAGTCATTCCGCTAATAATTCACATTCTGTGTTAATACGTGGCAACCGCTTGTTCGGGCTCTTAAAGTCGCACTATGTACACTTTTCGTTCGCTTCATTGATTTGATTCTCCTCTCCACTTACCGGGACTCAGGAACCCAAGCAGAGCAATTACCACAGCAGTAATGAGGAACAAGAAGATAGCCCCAGCAATTAGTATTTGGATGGTCCTGTCACAAAGAAGAAAACAAAATTGTGAAGCTTGATTATGCTCACGAAGATCGGTGAGCACGTAATGTGCTGGGTGGGAACTAACACTTCACAGAAATGGACGCCAACTGCCTGTAGGTGACATGGCCCAGTCGTGTCACATGACATTGATTTCCCCTTTAAATGTTTGGGGAAAGCGACGTCATGTGACATCGCTTACCACCTAATTTAGCGTGGAAGTTAACATAAACTGACTTGAGGTAACATGACGTGATCAGGTGACATTTATTTTTCTGCTCGAAATTTAGCGGGGAAATTGACACGTGACATTAATTTTCCCGCTAATATTGGCGCGAAAATTGACGTCACGGTTCTTTTTGTGACGATTTTTTCTAGTAGTTTCTTATGAGATCGAGCTCCTAAAAGACATAAACGTTAAAAAAAAGATCAATTGTCAAGCTCATCACATAATTGCATAGGTTTCCTAGCACAGAGAGTCAATTAGGTTACGTTGTACATATCATTGTAATATTATTCGAAACATCATGCAATTATGTGAAATCAGGGCAGGTTAAAACTGCCACATGTAATAATAAAAAAACTAACTAAAGCCAATTTGTCTACTTAAGCAACCGTTCAAGTTTCCAGGTAATTTTAGGAAAGGGGGGGGGTTAAGATATCGACGTTTTGTAAACTTCTGACCAAATTTGTTTCCACGCTACATTTTGCGTGGAAATTGTCATCACGAGACCTTCAACCCAATTTAATTTACCCGCTTTATTTAACCGGGCCATTGACGTCATGTGACCTGCGGTCACGTCACCTAAACAGCAATTCAGTTTCCTCGCTAAATTTAGCGGTGTATTCCAAGTCACGTGTCCTTTGCACAAAGTTAATTTCCTCGCTATATTTTGCTAGAAAATTGATATCACGGGACATTTTTTGCGGGTACAGATTTTCTCGCTCAATATGTTGGGACAATTGATAAAAAGGCAGGTGGATCTCCACTCAACGAGGCGACTGTTGAATGCCTTCTAAACATACTTAAACTATCGCTCCTCCAGTACTGTATTAATTAAGATGTTTGGCATGTCGTTATATCAGAAATCTTCGTCACTTTATCCTACAGGTGGGGAATTGGGGAATCCTATCAATTTGACAACATGAAAGCTATTGGCTGGTATGATTTTTTCTCAATTATTTTTTGATAAACACTTGCACATAAATTTGCCGATGAACAATGCAGGATCAATAAGACCAAACGTTTATTATAACCTCAATTCATTTGGCGCAGACGGGATCACTAAATAAACTAGGCTTTTCTCATATAAAGCCGATTTCATCAAAAACTTCTTTTTCGGTGCATAATTTCGCGCTGAATTGAGATACCAAAAGACAAAGTCTCGCAAGATAGAAATTATTTGTTTTCAATATTTGGGAAGTCTTTAACACTCCATATGCAATGTGTTCGCTTTGAATTCGAACAGCTGTGTTTAAAGAAACGTGATTGAAAGCTACAGGAGAGCATTCTTCACCATGTACCTTTTAGGATCGCCGGACATTAAATGAGAAGATAATCGTCTTGAAAGTTGGCGAATTAAGTAACGAAGGTTTAGTAACTTTCTTGATTCTTGGTTTTAAGGATGATGTTGCAATAACTGTATTAACGACAACCACCACTGGAGGCTAAGCAAAGTAAAATAATTCTTGAAAAAGTAATGGTCTCTTAGAAATTGAGAATCACCCTTCTAAAATAGCCATTTGCATGAGAAATTTCTTGTGTCCAATAAACACATATGAATCATACATTATATATATAGGAACATATAAGAAACGTATAAATAACTTCTCGCACGCTTCTTATATGGTTCTTATATGTCCTGATATATCTTATATAGTTCCTATATTATTCTTATATGGTTCTTACATTATTGCATATCTTGTATGATTCATATGTGTTTATTGAACACAAAAATCTCTCATACAAATGAAATTTTTCAATAAGGTAATCTACGCTTTCTTTGCCCGCATTAAAATGGCGCGCAAAAAGTAAAGCCCACATGCTTTGCTTACAATGACGCCAAGAAGGTTGCAAGAAGAATGACACAGTAGCGTCAGTCACCTCGTCACTCGTTTCTGTCGGCCCATCCACCAATGAGAAGCTGCCGAGGTAGGAACGACATGATGGAAACCTCTACGCCACTCTTCCGAGAGTGAATTTGGGTAGGGCTTGCGGCGATCCTTTTCCGCGTAATTTGAAATCGGATCGAAGAATATAAAAATTGATCAAATAATTTCTAAAAGAAACTACTAAATTTTCGCGAATCCTTTCAACTGGTCTGACATCTAATAGTAATTGCCGTCAATATTGAAATTTTAACAGTCTCCTAAAGCCAATACTTTAAAAGCTTAATTAACCCCCCCCCCCTTCCCCTTAACGGTTTTGGATGAAGATAGCTCGTCAGCGTGGAGCCGTCCCCAAACCTTTCAGGACGAGTATAGCTCGTCTGCTTTCTCCGCTTTACGCACTCAAACGTTCTGGACGTACCAGGCTTGCCGTGGCTTAGCTTGCGACTCAGCCAACAAATGGTAGCACTGATTTTCTTTTTTGTTTTTGCTTCCCTTCTGTTTGTCGTTAGAAACTTGATTATAAGGACAGCAAATGTAATCTTGAAGACAGCAATTAAGCATTTGAGGAACCAAAATACATCGAAACCAAAAATAGTTAAGGTTTTAATATATTTCGTTAACTAACTTACCATAATTAATATTCCTCCATCTAATAGTGTCCGCCTAGTCCAAACAATGCAAGCAGAAGACCACACTCGTCTAACTCTTATCCATTTGCAAAATGTGTTCCAATTAAAATAAAACACCTTGTGTATTATATTTTGTCTATATGTAATTTTCGCCCAAACATGTGTTATAACGTTGGCTATTGCTTCGAAATTTGTTTATCTGCAGGCAGCGTGCGATTTCTTTGAAGCGCTATGGCGCCATTTACTTATTTGCCACTGCCACACTATAATGTCTTCCCGGTCACTCTGGAGGTACATGAACAAATAAACAAACAAAACATTAGAGATATTCCATATTGCTTGAGTTGCAGTCGTAATGTCCAGAGTTTCGGTTTGATTAGACATGGAAGAACGGCAAATAAATTTTCGAGAAATCCGAGATCAGAATCAATGCATTATGGACACGCTTAAAGACACACTGGAGACGGGTATTTTTTCATAGTTATTTGCATTTGGACGTCGTGCGTACGCACCGCTAGCCGAGGCTTGAGTGCCGGCTTTTAAACTTACATTTTGTCTAGAAAAGAACAAATATTTATTGTGAATATCAAGTTCTTGTTCGAGACTGTTTTGCATTAATTTTACAAAAAAATAATGAAGCTCAGCGTACTGGCGTTTGCTTCCGAAGTTGGTGTGATCGTACTTCCATATTCCGTGTACTCAGAGCCTGGGAATGACAAAAATTATATTAAAGAGTAATCTCTTCGCAATGTCACAGACGCACCATAAACATAAGCCCATTTACTGGTGTAATAATGCAAACAGAAAAAATGAATAAAAAAAACGTTTGAATATTTTCGTATAATGACAAGTCCTCTGGTATGTTGGGTCAGAGGCTTATGCATTTTACCCTTAAAGATCAAATGTTCGGTAAACTTCCAAAGTGAAATCAGCGTCCTTGAGCCATTACAGTGAAACGATGGTTTAACGATCACACTGAGTTTCTAACTATGACAATAATAAAAAGGTACAACATCGAAATTAAATGCCGCAAACGGAACGAGTAAATTCCTCTCTCCAATGTACAGAACAGCTCACTTCCACCTCAAAAAGTCTTCAAAAGCCGTCTTTTTTCTTTCTTTAAATTCTGCACAGTATTGAATGGCAGACACGATCACACGTGTCCAAACGAAGCTGCTTTTTTGTTTTTTATCCATATAAATAGTGTTAGAAAGAAAGGCTGGAAGTGTCTATACTCGCGGTCAACTTTCTGTGGCAATCCGAAGAGGGGAGGAAAGCGCGCGTACAGCGGTTGGTGCACCCTCTCCCCTAGTATTCACTGCATTGCCACAGAAAGCTGACCGCGAGTATAGTTTTGACATTAATAATTTTTACTACTTTACTGTACTCAGAGTGACATCGTGACCGCGCATGTCGCAAGCGGCGCGCTTTAAGAGTGCTTCAAGTTTATTTCAGTACGACTGCTTTAAAATGTTCTGCACAGCCCTTAAAAGCAGGCAAGAAAGCACTTCAGACGTCGTTTCTTTGAACATGTACTTGAACGGATGTCAGGTAGAAGTAAGACTGCAGACATGCAACGTTCTGCTTACGCTTGCTATTAAGTTACGCAGTGTTACTTTTAAGTTGGTCTAGTTTGCTTTAAAGCGAAATTTCCTAGCACACTCTCGAAGCTTGAGTGTAAATATTCGACGTGTGTTTTAGGAATGTCGCTTTTATAGCCGATTGGCTTTTGATAGTTAATATATTTCAGTTGTATAATATATATATATATATATATATATATATATATATATATATATATATATATATATATATATATATATATATATATATATATGGGCTT
>JAZHYW010008359.1:0-43688 GCA_037355805.1 Ixodes ricinus
GGTTTGAAAACAAGTGTTTGAAGCAGACGACAGGAAGACTCTCCATTCGTCGCTTCGTTACTTGCGGAATGCCGGCCGGGGTTCCCGCTCTTCTCTCTCGGCGCTGCGCGGCCGACGAGAAACCCGACTTCCCTGGCCTCGCGCCAAGAGCGGAAAGAAAAAATGTTTTTCCGTTCGTCAGCCGCGCAGCGCCGAGAGAGAAGAGCGGGAGCCCCGGCATCCCGCCAGTAACAACGCGACGAAGGGAGAGTCTTCGTGTCGTCTGCTTACACGACTTGTTTTCAAACATTACTCGCGTTATGCGAAATCCCACTTTGGCAGCATCCAGTCTCCACGCGTAACGTTGGAAGGTTTTGAAACTTCTACCGCGTTTACCCACTTGCTTCGCGGTTCACCGAGCACTGGTGGCGGTCGTCGGTGGCATATGCGACGCCAAATACGACGGCTACGAGAATTAACCCCGTCGCACCTCCGTCCCCGGGTGCGTGACGGCACCATTCCACCCGTATTTGCGCAACCGTGCTACAGCCAACGCTTTCGTTTCTTTGCAGACTGCGGGTGAAAAATACGACTTTTTCACCCCGGGGCAGACAGCGCCACCAAAACTGAATATAGTAGAACTTCGTCGATGATACGAGGTTTTGACGGATTTATACTCATATTGAAAGGACACTATTTATGAAAAATAGCGTTAGATTGAGAAAATAATGACACATCTTGCCAACGTGTTACATTGCTCCCAGGTGTGACGCCTGAATTCCCATGGCCGCCACCCCACGAGTGCATGCCACGAAATATTCCCGTTCTTTGTTACGCTGGTACGCAACGGAAATCGGTACGCAACGGTACGCAACGGTACGCAAATTCGGTACGCAACGGTAAGCAAATAACAAAGCGGTTTCTCAATTCCTTTTGGTGATATAAACAATGTAAAAATTAAAAACAGCGAATTTATTGGAAGTTCAAATTGTTGCATTGCTCCTTTAACAAAGACTTACTCGTGGCACGTCCCGATCCAAAGAGTCCAATGGCTGCGGTAGTTGTTTTTCTTCAACTGTTTCGATTTCTGAGGATTATGGTCTCGACATTCTAATGCCCGAGATGAAGGCAGAATAGGATAAAACATAACGTCTCAAACACGCTTCTGACCTCTTTATGCTTAACCCCGGCAAGCTTGACTAGGCGGTTTATTTTTAGCCAAGAGGTAATCTTTTTATTTTTGCGATTTTTAGGCGATTATTGTTATCTTTAAATTGATTATCTATTGAACGAGGAAAGATATTAGGCTTTTTGGTTGCGTCTTTTTTTACTTTAAATAATGCATCTGTTTACTTTACAGGCGGGACACTGCCCAGAAAAAACAATTTCTGCATAAAAAGTTGATTTAAATGTATGACATATTTACATCCACCAATATCTAGAGAGTATTCCCAGAAAGTTTCATTAGTTTACACTTACATAGTTAATTTTTTATAAATTATTTTTGGTCCAATCGATGCTATGGAAAAGGTAGAGGTTGGAGCACTTTGAACGCATTTTTTTCCATTCTACATTTTGGCATAAATTTCCCTTTAGGAAAACTATGGTTTTGTTATTACGTAACTTGGATTCATTTTTATCAGTTTTTCTGGGGTGAAATTTTAAGGGGAACATAACTATGAGCTTGTATTTTCTATTTTTCTCAGTTTTCATGCTCAAGAACTAAAATTTTGGACAAAAGATGGAAATCTAAGAAACAGTATTTGTTTTTGTGTCTTTTTTGTCATGAAAGATAGTATAATATAGAAATATAGCTCCATAGTTATCTGCTCTGAACTGTCCTAGAGCAATATAACACATGAAAACTACAAATATATGAGTAATTTCAAAACGATAGTTTTCCTACGCAGACACGCTCACTTTCATCTTTGACCATTTGTACCTTTTTTTTGTACTTCACCCAGGTTAACAAAATTTGGCACAGGTGTTCTCAACATCAACAGAAACAAGCCCTTTAAACGTCATTTAAATCGGAATAGTGGTTCAAGAATTCACTCTTTTGGGTAGTGTCCCCCTTAAATAATAGGGACTTTTAGCAAACCGTTAGCGTGTTCTGCGTACCGTACATACCGTGACCTTTGAAGCATACTTTTGCGCGCGCGACCCCGAGGTCACGGCGTCACCAGAGCGCGCGTTTAAAAGCATGCTTCAAAGGTCACGGTATGTACGGTACGCAGAACACGGTAACGGTTTGCTAAAAGTTCCTAATACGTCTGTCTAATCTAAATCATATGCGTCGTCTGGTAATTATGGATGGCAACTAAGAATACGTTAGGACGCTGTAAATATTTGATCATCGCGCTACCTTTACTTAGAGGTTTAGAGTTCAATCCCTGGGAGGCGGAACCTCGGGATGATGTCACAGACCAGGGGGCGCTACTTACACCCAAATGGTACTCGAGAGTATGCTCGTCCCATTTAGTTGTCTGTTGTCCTTCAGCTTTCCGATCGCTCCTAAGGTATATGACTGCTTACGGTGAGACTAGACATCGCATATGCTCAGGCTCTGCAAGCAGAGCTTATACAGTTGCTCTAGACGAGACTAGAGTTCCTAGATAGGCTCTCCGTAGGGGAGCCAGAGTTGCGCGTCTGATTTCCACGGGTCACCGCGCCGCTATTCGCCGAATCCAATTATCTGACAAACAAAAATCCAATTCTCCGCAGGATGGCCTCTACTACAGCCGCCCCACAGCTGCTAACTTTTCATAAGCCATTGCTTTTGCATCAGGCCGCATATCATCCATCCATAGGCTGTATATCATTTATGTATACCATTCACCCGAGCGTTGCGACGATGACGGAGACAAGCGGTGGTTAACCGCCCCCGTCTTACCCGATTCCAGCCCATTTGGGTGCGTTTTCCCCTATGTTGTCAACCGAAAACGTGGACATCACGCGTGTGGCATCAGAAGCTCACGGGGAACGCTCACGGAAGCACGGCAACGTGAGTGTACCACGGCATGCGAACTCGAGGGGACTAGGCCTATCGACTCGCCCTATCGTTCATATGTGGCTCCTGCATACCTAAGGAGTGACTTTCTCGCATAACACTAGATTTCAAGATGGCTGAAAGCGGAAATCTGCGCCCTACCGTGAGCATATATATACAGAAACTTATACACAGAAAACTTATATGGCGCCATCTGTTGGGTAGCCCTGGCTGACTTCCCTCGCGCGTATATTTTCTGGATTATACAGAAGGTTTTGGAGTCTTTGCGAGATCAATTATACGTATTATACGTAAAAAATTAACGCGTGAAAGATAAAAAAGAATAATTAGATGGGAAACGTTCTAGCGCTACACAATAGACGGCGTTAGTGTGTTACCTCGTTCGCTTCAGTGTGCATTACGATTCACTAGGCCCCAGGCTTGGTCACGAACCCAGTTTGAGTCCGCCCGTTCCATCGGAAAAGAACCGCAAGATCACCACCACCACCACCACCACCCCCACCACCACCACCACCACCACCACCACCACCATCATCATCATCATCATCATCATCATCATCATCATCATCATCATCATCATTCTGCTTAGGAGCCTAGGATTAAGAGTGGGAGCAACCCAAAAGCAAATGTGTGGACTTGCCCTTTATTTGCTGTATTCTTTTTAATGATACTAATTAGACTGCGGTCTACCGCGAATGTTCACGGCCCGACCCGGGAAGTTTCCTGGGGTAGCTAACGAAGCAGAAGGCATCTTTTGTATGGCCACCAGAAGCAAGAGCCGGCGAGTTTACTGTGGAGGTCAGCTTTTCTTGACGTGTGGCTCGCCACTTCGGCAATTAGTCTGATGACGAGGCGGCGCGTGTTGAGAACGACGTTAAAGTAGTATAGTTAGGCTGTTGTCGGCTCGCAGTAGTGTATATCTGGTGTTGGTTACTGCGTCGAGCTCCGTAAACATCCGCCACGAAAAACACGCCTGGAGGCGTATCCAATTATCTTGATCTCGAAACGCTTAGGGGCTACGGTATACGAATAGAAACTCAGAAAGAGAGAGAGAGAGTCAGAGAGAGAAAGAGAGGAGATGAAAGCGCGCGGGGACGCCGAAGGGCCGAGCTCGGTGCCTTGATGTCTCCCCGTGCGCTTTCATTTCCTCCTCTCTATTTCCATCCGTACTGGGAACTCAAACCACGGAGAGCGTTTGCAATATAACGGCGCGCGCCTTCTGCATAGATAGGATGCATGTGCGCATGTGTGAGTGACCGCGTGGGGAGGATGAGATCGAGCGGAGAGGCTGAGCAAAGGTTGGAGACGCTTCCAGACGATAAACGCTTTCGGCTCCTCCTAGCAGCTTGTATTGCAAACGCTGCACCACGTGACGTCGATTGAGCAGTTGGAAACACTCTGTAACCTAGGCGCACTAGGAAGATGGATAGGTGGATGGATGGATGGATGGATGAGGCTCAACCCTTTGAATCGAGCGGCGACTTGCGCCCCCTAGCCAGTGTGGAGGAGATTCAACCGTAGCGCCTCTAGGGGCTAAATTGACAACTAAACCCACGGGGACAACAGCATAAATTATTATTATTATTACTTTTTTGGACGCAGCGCTTGGCCGATGCGTCTGAACTTTCCGTCAGCGCCCGGATGTGGGTTAGTCTCCAAGAAGTAAAGTGCCAACCGAGCGTGCGAGCCCCAGCCGAACGCTGACGCTGCACACGTGTCCAATATGTTAGGCTACGCGCACTCCAAAAAAGTTTTCGATTCGCACGCGCAGTCACAGCACGACGGAAGGCAACGAACGCGTGCTTGGAAGCGGAGCTCCTCGGCCTTCTCAACCCTCGACATTCTCAGCGTTCGTGCTTCCGGCGCGGCCTCGTCCACTACACGCCGACGTCCTGCTGGCCAGACAAGACGTTGGGTTCCAAAGCTCGCCTGTTCGACACCTTTTTCACGTACGCTGCAATCTAACGATGGATCAGGCATCCGCGTTGCCACGGTAATACCCAGGAAACGCTGTTGTTTGACCCCTAGTTAAGTGGCGGCGCTTTTTAATGGAGTTTTCCTATCGGCCGAGAGACTCAAGCCTCAGTCACACTGCACAAACATCATACAAAAGACACGGTGTTTGCCGCAAACATGGTGCCATAATTATCTGCGGACAGGCGCCTCAAGCATGCTCGAAACATATTTCATTCGTACGTATGTGTGCTTCAAACATGTCTGCAGACAAGTTTTTTATGACCAATCTTACAGAACCAAGAAACACGACTGGGACAGTTTCTGCAGGCTGTCTTTTGTTTAACGTATTGGCAGTGTGAGCGCGTCTTTACTCTTGGCTTTATATGTTCGGAATACGGACGCTATGCCTCCAGCCCATCATGACCTCCTTGCCCCAGACGCATTCTGTGCTAACAGGCACCACCAGGGTCTCACCTTGACGCCCTGCTTGTCCAGCCAGACGAAGGTCAGGATGAACAGGTACCCAAAGTCGGACAACGCCAGGGTTCCCAGGTAGAAGCTGGACGCCCGGACCCTGAGCCTGGTGAAGAGGAAGGTGACGAAGGACAGGCCGTTCCCGACAAGTCCCAGCACGATCAGGAACGGGATGAAGAAGGCGTGCAGGTAACTCAGAACGTTCAAGGCCGCCTGAAAGTTGTCCGACGGACCACCGTCAGACCACGGAGGCTCCTGCTGGGGACCCGCCTCGAAGACTGGATGCTGCCCGTCGGGCCATGGCCGGTGGTCGTCCACCGTCAGGTTCAGCGGACCGAGTGGCGAGAAGACGTTCCGTCCGGTCATGGTGGGGGCCGCTTGGACCGGTGGGCCTCTGGAGACGCTCCAACCTGCCTCCAGACAAGAAATCGTAGTTACGTTATTTTCAGTCTTTAAGTCCGCGTACTATAAAGCCGCCGTCACACTGCTAGTACACCATGCAAAAGACGGTTTGCAGACATGATCGAAGCACACGTATGTATGAAGCCAACATGTTTCGAACATAACTGAGGAGTGCCTGCAAATAATTCTGTTGGCATGTCCGCAGCCATCACCGTGTCTTTTGTATGATGTACGGGCAGTGAAAGTGCGGCTTAATGTTTCAAAGGGGAAGATTTAAGCAGTGTGGTCCACAGGTACGCATTGTGTACACGGGTTAGTTTTTTTTCTTCTAGATCCTTCATTATGACGAGACCTTAGGAGTTTGAAGAATGACAGAGTACGCTAAATATGATGTATGTATAATGCAAGCTTATTTCTGAGCTAATTAAGCGGGCATTTGTCTTAGCGTGTCGTGTATAAGATATTTTTGTTTTCAAACGTGCGGACTAGATGCACCAGGTGCGTACTGCTAGAAAAACGCAAAGTTCGCAATAGTGTCGTCTTGGCTAAGTGTTGGTGATGATGTGGGTAATAAGATAACAAGCAGAAATAGACGGCGAGAAGTGCACGCGGGGAACAACCACAATAATAAGAACAACACGAAAGAGTCTTCGGCGGTAAATTGGCCGTAAAGCCATCTGCTGGCAGCCAGGACTGGGTTCTTTGGGAAGCCCGCGACCCAAGCTGCGGCCCAAGCAGGGACTGGGCTGCCAGGTCACAGGCTGCCCAGACAACAGCAGCGGGGCTTCAGAAACCGTGACTCCCAGGAGGAAAGTTGCTGACAGTACAGAAAAGTCCTGCTCTTGGTTCCAGAACCGAGAGACTACCAAGAACGCCCGCGTCCCGACACTTGCCCACAGTCCAGTTTCAACCCGTGCCCAGTTCTGACGCAGCATGAGATGGTCTTTGAAGACCGCGACGACCACATGAACACGACTCTCTCTGAACTTTTGCCGTACAGGAGTTTGAGCTTGATAGGCGCGCGCAAAGCAGATAGCGCCAAAGCGAATCTGGGTGTGAGCTTTGTATGCACTGCTATGCGTGCACTCGTGCACGACCACTTAGAACACGAGTAGTGTTGTGTGTGAACAGGCCCTAAGACGGTTTGTTTGTTTCCTTTGTCGCTTTTGTGTGCTTCTCACTCTTTCTGTTGTGCTCTCGTATACGTTTGGGGTTTGGCGATCTTGCTTTCTACCATCACTGGATTCGTTCTTCACCCTGACACGGACAGAACGAAATGGGATTCTACATTCCGGTCAACTTCGTTTTAGTTGTTTTGTTTTCTAGATTATTTATTTGTTCCATAATTAGCTTTTTTAAGTACAAATTACCGAAGTTCATGCAGGTATTATGTATATTCCATTCACATTTTCCTTCATTGGTTCGATTTTGAACTTTAGGAATGTATCTTAGAAATCCAATTGAAGTCATGTTGAAAAGTACCAGGAGACTGAAGAAGAGCTCGTTGGTTTCGACTCTTTAATGAGTTCAGGACAGAACAAGCACAAAACGGAGCTCCCGGGAGTCTGTTTTGGTATTTTCTGTTTTATCGTTCTGAACTTTTACTTTTAATCACTTTTAATTACCAGAGTCGCCCATAACCCTCAGTATCTGTGTAAAAAGGGCAAACTTTCAATATCTTAGGATTTTACTAGAATTTTGCTAGTCGAAAGAACTGCCTTCACTTGCATCGCGTGTATTGCGTATCCTGGAAACCAATCGAGTCCGCTCGATTACACACATTAAAGCTAGAGATTTGAACGAGATAAAAATGAGAAGGCACAGTGCTCCCCAAACTTAATGCCGCCACTGGGTTTCCAAACACTGAACTCGTGTCGGCTACTTGCTGTTAAATTTGTCACCAAAACGTTCGGGATGCCTTCTCAGGATGGGATAGAAATCGGGAACCGAAACATTTCTTCAAATAGTTCAATCGGCCGCCGCAGGGACTGTCAGAAACGGCAAATGCCGTGGCGGAGTTCAGTTTCAGGTGCACTGTACATTCAAGGGGCCGTGCAACGATATTTGCTTGGAATGTTTTTAACTTCACACGCGTTTACTGGCACTAGTGGGACCCAAATATACTCGCACGCAACGCCGCTGACCAAGATACTCCTTAGTTGCGGTGCAATTTCAAGGACAAAAACAAGGTCTTTTTTTATCCCTCCTTTGCAAATTTCGATGACGCATTCCCGACTCCAATTCACTATAGGTGGTGCCACTTCTTTTTTTTTTTTTTAATGGCGGGTATAGTGAGGGTCGGAGATGCTTGCCGCTGCTGAGCCTGTCTAGTGTGAGCTGGCTTCACTGAGCGACACAAATCATTTCTGGTAATGCGAGGAAGCTAGGGTGTTATGAGCGCAGGTCACCTATTTATCCTAGAAACAAAAACGGTGTTTAGCATAATATTTATGCCAGGAGGCATGTTTTGATGCTGAAGCGAAACCGAAACTAACATCTATTCTAGATTGAATCTGTTCCGGATTGAACGTGTCTCACTTCGTAATTGTTTAGTTCGCTAAAAATTTATTTTCTGACATACGTGTTCAACCCAGGCACTTCAAAATATTTTGGAGATTTCAGTGTCACTTTAATGACAGGGTCTTTCATACACCTTAGAGGTAGCATAGAATATTGTATTTGTCGAAAAAACAATCTGTGCTGATATTTGTGCGTGCGCTGCCTTTTCTCGCTCAGATTATTTTTATGTGAAATAGTGAACTGCGGGCCTTATCATGGGTTTTGGGGTATTTAGATGATTAATTGCTTTAAAATTATTATTTATCAAGAATAACAGAATAAATCCAATTTTTACAATAGGTTCACAAAACGTATAAATTAAGAAACGCCGTTCTCACTACAAAAACCCAAAGACGAAATCACAGTCAGACAGCTGACGTGTGTGTGTTTTTTTAAGCAACCCGTGACGCATAGAACTTTATATTACATCCAGTGTTTGACTGTTTGTCTATATTAATAATGATGTCAGTTTTTCATATGCTAAAAAGAAAACAAAATGATACCTTTTTGGACAGACTATTATGGTTAAATGGCGTACTTTTGTGATCGTGACGTTAATTGGGGCATATATTGCTGCGATTTGTATTAATAATAATAATATTAAAATTAAGATATTTTAACACTTAAAATTTTCAGGCTCTAATATAATTTGCTGCTTATAATCTAATTTCACACGCTCGAACAACTACGAGAATAAAAAATGTGCTAATTATCATCACTGGTGCCAATTGCAGCATTTATAATTACCAAATTATAAAACAAAAATAGTCTAAAATCAATTGAAACATTCTAGCTAACGTGAGAAGTCCATGTAAAATTGCATTAATTGCGGGTAAAGCATATGGTGCTATCAAAGTCGCGACTTTTGACAATCAACAAAACTTCCAAAGCCGCCACTAATGCCCCCCCCCCCCTCTTTAGTGAGGATATTTGAATGCGGCTCATAGAGTGGACCCGAGCATTGCGTGAGCATTCGATTTAGGTTCGTGATAATCAATAGCTTGACAAGCATTCGGGTAGTGGTTAGTGTCGAGTCGCTGCAGGGACTACAATAGCCGAACCATTACAATGTCTAAAACTCGGGGCGTGTCATGTGCCTTGCCAACCCCAGCGCGTGGCTATGATCAACATTGGCGGCATTTAATCGGCTCCGGATCACGTGGTCGCTTGTTCTGGCTTCGAGTTGAGGGGAAGAGCGCTGCTTGTTTTTCTCTAATTTGTTTCTGCGACTTCGATTGCGTGCGGTGAAAAACGAACGGGTGTTTCATAGGTCATTAGCGTCAGGGATTCCTTCTAAGCGGCATTTCTGCAAAGTAAAAAATTGTTGCATCGCCCGTTTCAGACAATGGAGCTTTTAAGATTGAGTTCAAATTTGGTACGGAGTGGTTGCCGTCGGCTACTGAATAGGAGTTTGCAATGAGGGTTCGCCTGCCGCTCCGCAAAAAGTTGGATAGCTCTCGACGCTCCAGTACGGACAGCTTGCGGTATGTTACGGCGGTCCAATCAAAGCCGAGGAAAAAAAAGACATTTTGAAGAACTTTCACATTGTGTAACTACTACTGTACTTAAGCACTACTTAGGCAAACATCGCAGCGCAAGCGAATTATGAACCAACCACGGAGCAAGAAGCGTCAACATAACAAAGCCACGCCTCGCATTGCTTAAGTTGTTGATGACTATAGACAGATCGACAGTGATATATTCGATGGACTGAAGCTCTCGTAACTCTCTTTGTGCTGGCTGCGGCACTGTAGGGACACTGAATATCTCGTTTTTGTTAGCACTACAGGTACTCCAACTCGATTATCAAAAATATTTGTTATTCCGACGGAATAGGAGAAAAAAAATGAGTCGAGGTCACGCGACGGCTTACTTTCCGCAGCATTAACTGAATATGTGTATAGGACGGGTGCCATTAGATCATGTGACATAATTTTTTCGCTAAAACTAGCGGGAAACTGAATTGGTCTTGAGGTCACGTGATCTCAATTATCCCGCTAAATCGAGCGGAGAAACTGAATTTATGTATAGGCTACATGACATGAAGTCATGTGACGGAAAAAACAAACAAGGAGAAACATACCTTAACGTGGCCTGAAAATCCCAAAAAAGCTAATCGATTAAAAAAAAAAAAGGATAAGACGTCAACGCCATTACAGCATGCACCAAGCACCTCAGCTCGAACAATTCATGTCCAGTTTACAACACCAGTGGACGTCACCTGACAAAACATAACTCAAATCAGAATGCTAAGATATTTGGTATTAACGTGAGATAAAAATTTATCTGCGTACACGGTTAATTCGCCTACCATGAACAAGGTAACAAGCACTGGCTAACATTGCATGCGTTACGAATAGAGTATTTAAATCAGCACGGGCTGGATATTATATCGTATAAATATTATAACGTATAAATTAATAAACGCTGTTATCACCACAACAACCCAAAGACAGAATCCGAGTCAGACAGCTGAGGTGTGTGTGTTTTTATAGCAACGCGTGACTCATAGGACTATGTATTGCATCCAGTGTTTGACTGTCTATCTTAATGACGATATCAGAATTTTTCATATGCTAAAAGAAAAATGAAAAATGATACCTTTCTGGAAAGACTATCACGGTTAAATGGCGTATTTTTGTGATCGCGGCGTTAATTGGGGGCATACATTGCAGTGATTTGTATTAATAATAATATTAAAATTGAGATATTTTAATACGCAATTTTTCAGGCTCTATAATTTGTTGATTATAATCTAACTTCAAACGCGCGAACAAGTGTGGCAATCAAAAGAGTGCCAATTATCATCACTGGTGCCAAATGCAGCATTTTTAATTGCCAAGTTATAAAAGAAAAAAAAATAGTCTAAAATCAATCAAAACATTGTCGCTAATGTGAGAAATCCACGTAAAATTAAATTAATTGTGGGTAAAGCATATTTTGCTGTCAAAGTCGCGACTTTCGACAATCGGCAAGAGTTACAAAGTTGCCGCCAAAATCCTTCCAGACCAAATGTCCCAAAATAAAAAAAAAGTTTTTTTAATTACCAATTTTTTAATGGCATTTAGCTACTTTCATTCTTCCGCCCCGTCGTTTTGCCAATCTCAGCCGTTCCAGTTCGAAGGAAGGCCTACCTGCTTGCACGTCTGCTCGCTGCAGCACGTTGGGTTTTAGTTGGAAGCCGGTGAAACAGTTGTGAGTTTTAGTATTGCGTATACGAGCGAACGCAAGCGCTGTGTGTTTGCGTTAGCTTTGCGTGTTCTACACTGCGCGTGCGCGGAGCCTGAAATTGCGGTCTTGGATTCGCGCATGACGATAAGGCGCACGCACAACGTGGGGCACGCAACTCTGACGCAAACGCACAGCGCTTGTGTTTGCTTCTATGCGCAATACTAAAACTCTCCAGTAAGGTACAATCTCATACCGGCTGCAGCACTACGTTGGGACAGTGACGAGTGCTGTTTGTGTTCGAAAATGACATTTCGCGAGCCATGATCGCGCGCAGTTCCGCCGTGCCCCGCTGAACGGAAAAATCGGGGACCCTCACTAGAGCGCTTCCCGTTTCCGCCGCGGGAGGGCGAGCAACGAGCTGGAGACGCGAATAGCGTGTGCCCGACGTTTATTGTTTCTGCGAGTTTGAATCTGGCGCGTGTCGTGTGCTATTCTCGCCTTTCCGTTTGGTGTCTCCGTGTTATATTAGGGAGTCTTCGTAGACGGTTTTCCTGCAACGCCCTCCGCAACCCGCTATGATACCCGGAACTCTACAGTCAAGGCAATCGGCGCGCAGGCGCAGTAGCAACTTCTTCGTTGCGGAGGCAGCGGAGGGTTTAGCGGAGAGAGAAACGCGGTCTCACGAAAACTCCCTTTTGTGTCGGGGTGCGGGCAACGTCCGTGCGCTCGAGTGGGCGAATCTGTACGTGGACGGCTCTACGCGCTGACCCGAGAAGCTTCGGAGGCCTAACGAGACGGACAGGCTTCCACAGGGTGCCAGCCAAAGCTGGAAGCTCGATGGCGGAACAAAGCTAGAGGTAATTAGAATTCAGGACGACCTTGTGTGTGAGTCGATCGTGTGCTAGTCGTATCTCGCCGGCAGTGCTCGAAACAACAAATGCCAAATGCAGAAGCGGTAAGTGCGCAATGTAAGCAAAGTTGAAGCCCGGAAGGTTTAATGCGCAGTGAGCTAGAATTTCGAACGCGTAAACGGCGTAATCTAGGGATCATCCGCTCCCTTCGGCGTTATACTTAAGTAAACGTGGAAGGCTCCAGCTGCGAAACGCGAGTGCATCGAGTCCGTCGAAGCCGGCGGATGTTTTTAACGGACGCGACATTGTGATATTTTATTTTGTTTTTTGGCGGACTTCTTGTGTCACGTTTGGTAGCAAATTAATGCTGATTTAAGCTCGTCATCCCCAGCATTTTTAAAAAATGTTTTCGAACCTTTCACGGTGCATGTTCCGGCAAGGATGAGCTGAGCTCATCCCTGCAGGAAATTGTTTTCTCCCTCCTTCCTTTCTCAGCTGGTTCCACTCGTGATGCAATTTCCTGCCTGACGTCTCTGCTTTAATCCATCCACCGCGTTGAATTATATGATGGGGCGCGGCGAAGTGGACGACGAACATTCTTTTACGTCTGCGCTCCTTGGGTGTGCCGACGCCGAAATATAGACAGCGCAGGTCTATTGGTAACACCCATCGCGCTCTGAGCCTAAACTTACGACGATGCAAGGGGCTTTAGCGACGAGGCCGACAATGCATGCACGCATAGCCTCCTCTATACTGACAAAGCCTGACAGGTCGTCATGTGACGCGGCCGCCGAAAGTGAAAAGGTAGAGCGGCAGACAAGAGGCATGTAACGGGCGCCCTGCTGCGGCGAGACGCCGAAACACACTTGTCCCGAGCGATGAAATGCCCGCTCGTGCTTCTCGCGTTCCTCGAGCTACCGCTTTTTTATCGTCGGGTTTGAAAACCATGTTTCGGGCCCTCGCCGCTGCAAAAGCTGTGCGCTGAATACCAAACTCCCCGAGAAATTGTCTGTGCTACCAGATCCTCGCGCTCCAAATCTGCGACCGGGCACTCTATGGCTCCGTCATCGAACTGCCAGGCTTTGTGAGTATTGGCGACGTGAGCGATCGAAAGCGTCGCTGTGGTCGGCCTGCCACGATTGGCCGAACGGTGGCTACGACGTCAGCAAAGGATTTCTCATCGACGGAAATAAGAGGAATGTAAAAACTTCAATTTTGACGGTGTTGGCAGTGTTGCTTTCAGAGCACAATGATTACAAGCTTCCACTATGCTAATTACAAACACCATCGAACTTGTTGTTCGCAAACTAATGACGTCACGAGAGGGAACCGAAGGAGGGCTCCACTAAAACATCTCGCAGCTAATATAGAGGAGGCTATGATGCACGCCCTCGGCGCGGCAGCCATGAGCCTAACCCGCAGCTAATTGACCCGGCCGTCGCTTCGCTCCAACACTTTAATCATTGAAGTTTTCCAACTGTGACAAGGAGCAAGAACGTTTTGCTTCTTTTTGTTGTTTTAATTTGCTAATAACTCCCAGAATAACTAGAATTTCCAGAAAAAACTTTTTTTTTTTGCTCCATGTTCTTGCGTTCGATCAGGTCTGTTTCACCGCAAATTTCAAACCAGTTTAAAACTTATTAGAGGGCTTCTTTAGAGCCGGGGTGACACTACTCATGCATCATACAAAAGACAGTCTGCACACACGAGCTAGAGCAATATCCGTGGTTCAAATGCCATGTGCCAAGTTTCCTCGTTTAACTCATTGCCATGCGGCATTCGAAGCACAGATGTCGCGGTGACTCGGGTTCGAATCTGTGTGCAGACTGTATTTTGTATGATGTATAAGCAGTGGAACCCCCGGCTCAAGAGTTACTTATCGCCTCGCTCTCAGGCTATAGGCATAGGAGAACTATTCTCTAGAAATAAGGAGTATTCAATGGGCGCCATATTTGTGGGTGCTGTCTAGAGCGCATACTCAGAACGAGCCCACATTAATAGGCTGCTAAGACCGGCAATCTTGAGGGTGCGGAATGCACGTTGCCAAAGCCTCTGCGGAAGCTCGCCATCAGCACGCGCTCAGCAGTCGTGCACACAGCTATGGCCCGCCAGTGAATACTCCCTATAGGTAGATGTGGACTAGAGTCCCGCAGGGTTCTTTGCTGGCACCGATCAGTTTTTCTATTTACATAATCGATCTAGCTAACACCATGACCGAACTGCGAACGATAATGTATGCAGATGATACTGCTGTGTTAGTCTCTGGGAATTCACTAGAATTAATTTAAATATAAATGACGCAGGAACTTAAGCAGTTAGAGATATGGTTTCGAATTATAATAAATTAAGTCTTCACTTACAAAAGATGAGGTTACGAAAGAAGTCCTGTTTCCGTCCCCGTCATCGATGTTTTATATTTTCAAGTGTTGGTATTCGTATGTTTTATTTTCGTCCCCTTCAAAAGGTATTTCAGCTGGTGTGTGTAATATTAAAATAGGAAATACCAATGGTCAAAGAATTGAAAGTATTAAATATCTTGGAGTGACACTTGGCTCTTTAATTGAAAGCCAAACATAGAGGAACTATCAAAAAAAAAAAGGATATTCTATATGCTCCTTAGCTGAAACACACCAATACGTTGGCCGTAGCACGCTTAGATTTATATACTTAACCATTTCTCGCACACCACTCTAATATTTTGTGGAATCTTGAGGGTTAACTTATCAAAGTCTCATACAGCCAAATATAACGCTACAAAAGCGAATGATGAGAATATTAGCCAATCCGAAATTTAATGCCCACTCCGCTCCATTATTTCAAAATCAACAGATATTGCCATTTCACTTGTACGTGATTATAAAGCTGTAGTTATAATGCGCAATATTTTAACAACTATAGTTCACCATTACCATCAAAGATGTTCTCTCAATCGGGTAGGATAACTAGAAATATTTACGCCAATCATTTCAATATTCGATTGGCTCATAAAATGTACGGCCTAAAAAACAGAGAAATATTTTTTGACGTGCGAAAGAGTTTCTTGAAAGTTTGTCTTCCTCCACCAATTCGAGCTCCTATTCGCTTCTTTCTTGGTGACGGAATTGGCGAAGGCATTTTTGAAAACAAAACATGTAGAGGTGTCGCAAGTTGCACGTCTATAATTATTATTATTGTCATCCCTAAAATTAGTTTGTACGACGACTGTAGAGGCACTACACGGCTGCCTTCGAAAAATAAAGATCTGAAACCGGAAGGTGTCAACAACTAAACAACGGCCGTCTCCTAGACTTTTTCTTTATACTCTCAATGTCGCATGATGCCGGAAAGTTAACCGCGGCACGTTTCAGTTGAGGTGGAAATCACACTCCCACCAATTTGCATACATTGAGGCCTTTCTTATAGTTTTTGTCATCAAAGTGGCTAGAACAGATCGGGGGGTATGTGACTGGCCTTTGCAGCTCTTCTTCGGGGATTGCAGCCAACTACGGAATATTTTGTGCTACATATTTTGGAAAACTTGTGTAGCACGACACTTGTAGATTTGGTAGTACTGGAGCAGTACTTCAGGTAGCACATTTGCGACATCGGCCCTCACGTCACTCACCACTATCTGCTACGCGTCGTTTTCTTCCTTACCTTTTTTTTTTAAATGTAGTTTTAAACCGATCACTGATCTCTACTATACTTCGTTTCAGCTTGGGTCCAGACACAGGCGATGCTACAAGCGCGAGCTCCAGGCTTTCAGCGTCCCTGCCAAGCACGCGCGCTCGTGCAATGCAAGCACTGTTCAGGGCCACACGCTCGCGCTCGTAGCATCGGCTGCGTCTGGACCCAAGCTGAAACGAAGTATACCAGTGGCGAGATGTTTTGGTAGCGCCCTCCTATGGGTTCCTCTCGTGACGTCATTACCTTGCGAACAACAAGTTTGATGGTGTTTGTAATTAGCATGGTGGAAGCTTGAAATCATTGCATTTTGAAACCAACACTACCAACACCGCCGAAATATGAAGTTCTTCCATTACTCTTATTTCCGTCGATGAGAAATCCTTTGCTGACGTCATAGTCAGTGTTCGACCAATCGTGGAAGGCCGACCACAGCGACGCCTTCGATCGCGCACGTCGCCAATAGCAGCTGAATGGCGCATCGAACTTCCGGTGAAGTCACCGGAAGTTCGATGCTTGTCCCTGAAGTTGAGAAGTCTGCTGGGCTTCCTAGGGCATTCAGTCAATATCGTGGTTCATGCTTTCTTGTGTCTTTGAGCGGGTTCTAAAACAAGCAGGCTCTCTTGAAATGACAAGAAAACATCCAGTGCCCTGAACGCTGTTCAAACCAGCACTCGGAAGAGTTGAAAAGCCTGTCAAGAGCTCGTTTCCGGGACAAGCCGCCTACTTCCGGTGGCTTCAGACCTGTTTGCTCAATGCGCCTTCCATAGTGGAGATCAGTGAAACCGACTAATACGGTAAGACCCCATTCACATGGCGGCATAATACCCCATTCACACGGCAGCGTAAAGGTACCTTTATCTTAGGTCCCTTAGCTGAAGGTACCTGTCGTAAATGGCGTTCTTGATCACACGATAAATAAACGGAGCACTTTAAGTTGATGTCGATTGCATTCCTGCTAAAACCGCGAGTGGAGCACGTGATAAACAATTATTCCTCGAAATCGGTTTCACGTGCAGTTTTCGTAGTGTAGTGGTGGGAGTTTGTTGATAGATTGGGGGAAAAAGAAGAATAAATAAAGGTGGAGAACAGTGATGGTCGCCATTGCTTGGCTCCTGTCTCTGCCGCCTTTCTGACCATTATTTATCATTTCAACAACTTTACATGCCAGTGACGCTATCGAAAGGAATGGGTGACGACGAGGATAAAAAATGACCGCATCTCCACGTGGTGAATGATGTTGATTGGGGCGAAGCTCGGGTGGTGCTGATGATACTGATTTTCGTCATAGGTATTGCTGCTTGCTGTCGGCGTTGACGCTTTACCGCCGCTTCCCGAGCTCTCAACTCCGGGTCCGCTTGGCGTTTTTGACGCTGTGCAGCAGCTTCTCGCGCCCTGGTCTCCGGAGCAGCTTGCTGTCTACGTAGACGCTGAGGCGCTGCATGCCGAGCTTTTCGGTCCTTTTCATTCATGGCAGTAGGAGAATGTGTGGTTTTCTTCTTTTTCTTTTTTAAGCAGACAGATGAGATGGCATCTCAGAACCCCCTACTCTTTTTTTTTCTTCTTTTTTTTTTCATAATTTTTTTTAATCTTTTTTTTCAATATTTTTTGCCCGACACGAGCACGTGTATGCGCTCGTGAGCGCGTGATCTCACGAGCAGAAGCACGAACACCCGACGCCGGCCTACGGCGGACGGACATACGGACATGGCTAGCCCCTAAGGAGCTTCGCCCCTAAAAGGTCCTGGGCGGGAGAGTCGGACGACTCGTCTAGAACATTGAGCAAGAACTCGCAATGGTCCATCGCGTTCGGATTCGTAGAATACATTCTTTTCCACGTGCCGCCGCTGCTACCTGCTAGCTGGGGTATGCGTTCCTCGTTAATGTATTATTCCATCGCATTTGTGTCCACACTCATTTCGTAATTTGCTACTTATATATATTCAATTTGTTATAATGCATTAAACAAGATATATTTATATATCTGTGATTTTTATTTGGAGTTTTTGGGTCCGAGGCTACTCCCTGTAGCTGTAAGGGAGCTCGGCGAGCTCCGTTTAACACAGGACCTCCCTTAGCGAAAGGGACCTTTATGCGCCGTGTGATTACGATCTCCAGCTCCCTTTACGACAGGTACCTGGGCTAAAGGTACCTTTGCGCTGCCGTGTGATTTGGGTATAAAAGTATTCGCAACTTTCAGCGATGGTGGTACCGCGGTGTGAGAAAAGCGCTCCCTAGCTCCTGGATGATCGGCTTCACAATAAAGATGCTTGCCAACACCTTCGTGACGTGAAAAAATAAACTAAGGCTCTAATACAGCTCATATATAGCGAAATTGGAATTACTCACGCGTCGCAGACCCAGCCTCGTACAGCTGTTCTTCGACGATCATCCAGATGACGGCCATTTTGATAGGCACCAGTGCGCCCCCTATAAGTCGTGAAAGTTGCGAATACCTCTAGGTAAGGTCTCTTAGCTAGAGGTACTTTGTAAAGCCCGCTTGGTATCACATGGTGAATGATACCCCATTCACACGGCAGCGTAAAGGAACCTTTAGCTTAGGTCCCTTAGCTGAAGGTACCTCGTAGTAAACGGCGTTCTTGATCACACGATAAATAAACGGAGCACCGTAAACTGATGTCGATTGCATTCTTGCTAAAACTTCGAGAGGAGCACGTGATAAACAATTATTCCTGGAAATCGGTTTGACAGGCAGTTTTTGTGTATTGTGTGCGAAATGTCACATTTAGAACCTAAATAATATTTGTGTTTTGCGGCATTTGTTTTCTCTACGTCTAAGGACGCACCTAAATGAGTTTGTTCTAAAACTTTGGACCTATAGTGGCACACACTGCGCCCTAAATCATCTTCGGTTACGAGTTTCCATTGCGAGGTGGGCGACCTTTTTCCTGTTTAGTAGCTCTATTTTTCCGCTGCTCTCACTAGTAGCTAAATAGTGCTGGCAGAAACAAACACCGTCGGAGTCTCACGGTTACGCAGCTGCCAGAGTAGCGCCACGCTTTTCCCTGTGCCGCCTCTCACTGTGATTGGTCACACGCGGTGCCATAGCAACGAGCTGAGCTGGCTCGGTTTCCTTAGCAACCGAGTGACTACTCGTCACGTGACCTCGCAAGAGCCGTGATGTGACCGGTAAGATGGCAGCGCCCAGAGCTGGTGGATACGAGTTTGTTCGGTGCGCGGTAGACGTAATGTGCCGCTGCTTGCCGACGATTTCGGACTTCCGTGCCCTCTGACACAGGTATAGCGTGAAGATCTGAAAGAATGAGACTTTATACTTTTTCTGTGCAAGATCGCTCTGGATATTAGCACCTGTGCGACAGCATCAGTCATGTCGCCTTAGCGGTGCTCGGATTCCTGGATGTGTTCAAGGATCGATAAGACTTTTTGCGTGCAATATTCGCATACTCCTAGCCTTGTTTGAACGTTTAAATGTCTGAGAATCGATGCGAATTGTATGCGTCGCATGTTGGACCTTGGGGAAGTTGTTTCTTCCCTAGGTAACTGCATGATCACAGAAACTTTTAGCGAGGAAGCTCCTGCGATCTTTACGTTTTGTACTAATCAACGATTTTACGATATAGCTTTTAGGATAATATTTTCGCATTTTGTAGCTTCCTTTGAATGTTGGAATTTCTGAGAATCGAAACGAAAGGTATACGTCGTGTTTAGGGCCCAGGGAAGTTGTTTCAGCCCTGGGTCACCGAATAATCACAGCAACTTTAAGCGAGGAAGCGCCTGAGTTCTTTAACCTTTTGTACTAATCGACGATTTTACGAATTGACAGTTCTGAAGACTTTGATAAACGTGCTTTTGTTGCAAGAGCTTGCATTTAATCGCAGTGTTTTTGGTGTTTTTTTTTTCAAGTGACAATCTGGCGTTTGCTCAAATGACGTATATGAAATGACCTGCTCTATAACAATGCATCAACACATACTATTAAATTTATATGCTCAGAGGTGTGTTCGTCTTTGTAATTAACAAGTTACAGACAATTATTTTTTACGAGTGTAATATTTATTTTCTGTAGCTGGGCCCGTTTCGTGCTCGTTAATATCCGTGTGCTATGATGTTATTATTATGTGTGTATGGTTCTAAATATCCTCCTTGCAATGCCTACAAAAGCCAAAATGACGTCAGCCGACCCCAGCTTATGCATTCGACACGAGAACTGCGTCACTCGGACGTATGCGCTCGTCAACAATCAATTCGTCGACGAATATTTGAATTCGCGCTCGTGGCCAATGAGTGCACGTGAGCGCACTTGCGAATGCCAAGTTCTATGGTGTGCTTAAAAAGCACGGTGGAAGCTTGGGGTCATTCCACCGGTGCCCTAGCATGTCACGACCGCGTGATTGCACTGTTCTCTTTTGAGTTGAGGATTAAAGCTAAGGAAGAAGAAGTTAAATAATTATTTCATGGCCCCTTTAACACGGGTATGCGTGCTACACCAGATAAAAATATTGACTTTTTGCATGCCGGAAAACTTCCGGACGATCACTTGGCCTGTCGGCAAGAGCACCTCATGTCCGGCGTCCGTCTCTTTTGATGGCGTTAACAATCCTCTGTAGACCCCCGTGCTGTCCTTCTTGGTTTAACCCCGTCGACTGTTCATCGCCCAAAACGAGGGTGATACCGTCGTCGACGTCGTTCCTCGCCAGTTGGTGAGATAATCTCATCTTGAATGAATGATTGGGTCTTGAAGAAGTATGGTGCTAAGCATTCATTCTCTTACTATGGGGCAGTCGAGCAGCAGTCATGTCCCAAGGCAATCGTCCTGTCGTGGCCGGCGTAATCGGATTTTGTTCATAGGAGGGATGTCCGAAAGTACCAGGACGGTACGTTCGTCCCACGAAGCGGCCGCCATCCCGGCGGCGCGGAAAACCACTCGCCTTGTCCGTGCACCTACGATACTTAGCAGCTCTCGTCGCCCGACAGTCCCTTGGCTGCAAATCGTCTCACTTCACAGAAGAAACAGGCACCGTGCCTCCAGAGGCCCTTGCCGTACCGCCGTGCAAAGCGCCTTTTAGGTCTTTTACCACTTTTCAATTAACGAATGGAGATATCAACTAGATAAAGGTTGCCGCCCGGCGTCGCTAGCAGTACGGTTACCATGGCAACCTCCCAGGCCCAAAATGGAGATCACTATAGGCGCTTCTGACGTCGTGCATCTAGATAATTTTGCGTCGTGTCGCTACTCTGGCAGCTACGCTGCCGTATAGAGTGGCTCTAGGTTACGGGTTACGCCAGTCACACCATCAAAAGGGATGGACGACGATGAAGATAAAATGTCCTGAGCGGGAGAGTCGGACGACTCGTCTACAACCTCGAAAAAGAGCTCGCAGTGGTCCATTGCGTTCGGGTTTGTAGCAGACGTTGTTTTCCACGTGCCGCCGCTGCTACCCGCTAGCTAGAGTATACCGTGCCTCGTTAATGTATTCCATCACATTTGTCCTCGCAATCATTTCATAATTTGATACCTATATATATTCAATTTGTTATAATGAATTAAGCAAGATATATTTATATATCTGTGATATTATTTTGAGTTCGTGGGTCCGAGGCTTACTCCCTGTAGCTCTAAAGGGGACTTGGCGAGCTCCGTTTAACACAGGACCTCCTTAGCGAAAGGGACCTTTGCTTGCTCCCTTTACTACAGGTACCTGTTCTAAAGGTACCTTTACGCTGCCGTGTGATTTGGGTATTAAGCGACGATAAATGTATGGATGGGTGGTGCTGACCATACTCTTTGTATCGGCCTCATCCTAAGGATTTGCGGCAAGTGAACTAGCATGAACGAGGAAGAAAAGCCTTTCTACATGGCGGATGGAGCGGGACAAGCTTGAACGAGCGGTGCAATATACACTTCAAGCAGGGACGCCCATAAACAATAAAAAAAAAAAGAAATTTGGCTTCAACATTTCTCTCCCCCCCCCTCCCTCCTCTCAATATATACTTCCGGCGTCACTGACCTCAGTGAATGAGGTCAATGCAGAAGCTGAGGTATCGCTCCGAAGTAAAAGGTTCGCCTATGAAAGATTCGTCGATGCATCCGCGCATGCTGTCCTGAAAAAGGTTCGCCATCTATCCATGCATTTGGCCCCCTCGAACCGGCTAAGCATTGCGGCCGCCATGACGGGGCCGAGATTCCAGGCAGCGTATTGTCATTGTCATAAACCGAAAAGAATCGGGCAAATATTGATTTGAAGGTCATCACCTAGTTTGTTGTTGTTGCTGTTATTTTGCTTTGTTATACAAGAAACCACAGGCAGCAGGCATCGTGCAAGCTAACTCTAAAAGGTGCTTCCCATGAAGACGTTTGAAAATGAACGTCCAACACCGCCTAACACGCATCTCGAGAAGCACATGCCAATGCTTGAAAGGGAGCGTAATAATATGTATATATTTTGAAGCTCGATGGTGTTCTCTGCGTACGCCCTCGTGTCGTATTTTAAGTGGGCGTAAATTCAAAATAGACACCTTCAACGGAAGGTGCGGTGACTGAACCTTCTAGCCATGAGTATAGAACCTTTTCATCTCTATGCTACCTGACCGATGGGTAGAGGGCGCTAATACACGCGGCGCCATAAGGTGGCTTCAATTTGGCTGGTTCCGGTTTCAGCGGGCTCGCGGGTGTGTTGGTGTGTTATGTCGTTTTCGCTTAGTTTTGTGATTATAAATGTATTTGGTGTTGTACAGAACCAATGATACAGCGGTAATGGGCCACCTTCAGAACTATGATGTAGTCACGAGCTTAAATTCTGGACGTTTTTGCGAACACCTTCATCTATCTCATCATGCTCTTCGTTCGGCCAGGTTCGGCAGCGAAACGACTGAAATGATGCCGGGAGAGGCACAGACAAAAATAAAAATAAAACTAATGAAGAAACTATTGCATGGAGGCACAGTCAAAAAGTAGGTCGACGACCTGACTAACTTTGTGCTGAATCGCAGAGAACAGATGAACTCGCAAGTTTCGTGCTCACTGTTCGGTTTTCCAGGACACCGACGTTTTGTGAAAATGGCCAACCGGGAAATCCTTCTGCAATGACGACGGTACGCAAAAAAAAAAAGAAGCAATATTGTCTCTATCACTTTCTTTAAAGAAATTAAGTACTCGAGAGATGTTTTGATGGTCCATCCTAGGCCGAGTAGGAAATCGTTTTAACTATGAACCCTGCAAAAGTATTCATTAGCAGCATTTGACAACGTTGACCTTAGAAAACTATTTGTTATGCGAACATTTCCTTACAATGTATCGAGAATATGAGATAAGGCATAAACCCGTCAATTGAAGTCTGACGATTGTCTTCCGTATAATTTGCGAAATAAAATTAAATGGCGCAGGAGAATTGACCTCCTGCAATCTCGGCTCAAGTCGATGGCCAGGCACCACTTCAAGGATTTGGGTAGACAGATACTTATTTGTTTGAACAGAGACGATTTTTACTTTCAGTGGCATCGAGAGTACATCTGGTATCGACAACGCTGCACGCGAGTGATTGTCATGCGGACGGCTTCTTTTCAAAGACAGCTCGCAAGCTGTCTTTGCCACATTTTTCACCCGCGTAGCCCAACCCTTTTTGTCTAAATAAGTTAATTTAATTGAATATCTTAATAAAATTGAATAGCTGCAGACATGAGACTGAGCAGAGGGTATAGTTTCTTTAAATTCATAAATAAACAGATCAAGCGGATGTTTATACCGCAAAAACGATTCTCCCATATAATCAAAAGCAACTGTTTTGGATTTGTTATGAAGGCAAAGCACGATGCCTTCAAGAAACCACATGGAAGAAACACACAATGACTCTTTGCGTTGACTATATTTGCTTTCTTCTTTAGGATCATAAATGCGTGATCATAAATTTTCCTTGCGCTTCTTATTGCGCAACTATCACTTAAACGAATTGGCACTGTCATAAATAATTGGCCTCTCAACCCTCGCGTGTCTTAGAGTCATCTACACAATCAATGTGCGCCAGTGCTAACGCTGATTCCTTTCTTCACACGTCTCCGTTACGCCGACGGTGCAAATAGTCGTAACCTGTTATAAAATAAAGCGCTGAAGTTGTGCACATAATGATGACATGCAGTTAGGCAGTAAAAAATAAGTATGAGACGATACTTCACCAAACAAGACAAAAAATCGCGGTAAAACGCGACAAAAAAAAATGAATGCAACGCCTTCGCCAAGGCGCGGAGGGGAGAGAGGAACGAAGATTTATAAGCCACCAAATGGCGCTTGCGTCACGTGATACCAAGATGGCGGCGCCCACGAGACGGAAGGTGAAAAGGTCTATACGTTTCTCGCTAGCATATTTCATTACGTTGTGTGCAGAATTAATCCACTAATTGCTACTTAGAAATATTCAGTTTGTTATAACGCATTAAAGAGCCTAAATTTATGTATGTCATTTTTAGTTCAAGTTTATGGGTTCGAGGCCACTTCGTGTAGTCGTAAAGGGAGGATGGCGAGCTCCCTTTAACAGAGGCCCTCGCTTAGTTAAATGGCTTTTTATGCGCCGTGCGATAACGATCATCAGCTCCCTTTACTAATGGGACCTTAGATTAAGGTACATTTACGCTTCCGTGTAAATAAAATACGGCAAAAAAAAAAAAAAAGAGGCACTGAGAAATGACGCGTCGTCTGCACGCGAAGAAGAAGGTCTCGCGAAATACTCTCGGGGTTCGCCTGAAGGCACGTGCGCGTGTCCATGAGCGATGAAAGGGAAAGAGAGAAAGGTAAACTTTCAAGTCATACTTAAAGGCAAGGAATGCACTATTTTGCTAACTACGTCGTAGATTTCCGACGAGGTGTTTCAAATCAAGCTTTCTGAAATTATTTTGTTTTCCTGCAGACACGCAGTTCTCAAGTTTGACATTTTTATGACGATCTCTAGGAATCAGTTTCCGTCGTTTGCAATAATAATAAGAAAAATAAGCTATTTCGGTTTTCAAGGCTTTTTACCATCCCAATAAAAGAAAGCCAAACGTTTGAAACTACACTGAAACATTTTTATATAGAAGCAATTTATGAGTAAGACATGTTTTTGTACGCGACGTGCGTTGGTGCCAGGTAGATAACTGCCGCATTATGTATTTCTGTACATTTGGAATGGATCCAAGACTAGCCAAGAAGGCTATGGATCCATAGCCTTTTCGGATAGCTTTTGATTCAGAAGCGTTTGTGCAGTATGTTCTGCGTATATTAAGAATACAATTTAAATTGATCAATTGCAGCGTGGCTGTTTTTGTTAGCCTAGGCAGCATAGGGCTCGATCAACGATCACGACAGTACTACAATATGCCTTACGGATAAGATTGACCCCTAAAAATAACTACAATGTGTTTTTCCTTTTTACAGCAAAAAATACCGTAACTACCAATCGCCGAGTGTTCGGTCATAAAGTTAATATACTATTCTAGAGGGAAACGTCCCATGCATTCAGGCGGCTTCGGAACGGCAGGGCATAGACGAAGATATGGTAGTATTCGTTGGTGGTCCCGACGGGCCCATATCGCTGGCGAAGCCCTCATCTACACAAAGAAGCAATAAAACATCCCCTGTAAGGTACGTACCTAGTGCACCTAGCTATTTTCTAGCTGACTTTGCAGAAGAACATCGGCTTCGCGCATAGTATGAAAACAAATCAAGTTGACGAGCGCTCGAGCAACTTCAACTCGTCGCGGCACAACGAACACGCTCAACCTTTCGTCTGCTTTCTTCCTCTGCTCCTCTGTCGCTCTCTTTCTCGTTCTTTCTTGCGAGACCACCGATGTCAGCGCTCAGGAATTGCTACGTTCCACTCTCGATTTTACGCCCCTGGTCTCGGCCCAAATGTAGGGTTAAGGGTTCGGACTAAAGTCAACGGATCTCGAGAAAGTAGCGCCACTGCCTTCCCTGCTTGTTCGGACCAGCTGCCAAAGTTTCAGAACTTGCCGTTATCCGATTCTAAAGGGGTTAACGAAGTTCGGAAACTCTCAATTGGAAAATTGCGTGCGAAGATGGCTGGCGTCAGCTACCGTGAACAGACGACACACACACACACACACGCGCGCACACACACGCACACAAATGCCCACGCACGCACACGCATACACGCACGCACACACGCACGCGCGCACGCACGCATGCACATAGTCCGCACTTCGGTGTGACGCACGCGATCCCGTTTTAACAACAACAACAACCACACGCACACACACACACCATACTTGAATGTGATGGTTATGACTTGTAGATATAAACAACACACAAACTTTACACTTGGATATGACGCAAACGCGCTCCCATTTTTCTCCTTCACGTATTTCCCGCTGGGAAAGTTGACATCTTTTCTTTCTGACTATAGTCATTGATAACTTAAGAAAGGCAGGGGCGTGGCGAGTCCCCTCGCATCTTATTATCATTTCGAAGCCAATCAAATTGCGGAATTCGCTGATAAGGGCGCCGAACAACCAATCGGGAAGCAAGAAGCGTGAACGAATGAAGTCACGCCCCTGCGTCGATAAAGCGCGGAAGTCGTGTTCGCGCGCACTGTGCCGCGCAGTTTACATATTCTCAAGAATACATAAGGAAGAGAAAAAAAGAAAGAAACAAGATAATTATAAGCAAATATAAATTAAAAAAAAAAGCGAAATAAACATTGCCGCGTGCTGGCGGAGTTGGCAACACAACAAGGGGGCTGCCACGAAGAAAAGCGGGATCCCAACCCCGCTCGTTCCCTGACTATAGTGGCCAGAGTGTGAAAGGATAAACGTGCTGTTTTCGGTAATAAACTGAGCGAAAACAATTCGAGCAAACGCTTGCACAAAAAAAAGTTCACATTCAAATTAAAAAAAAAAATTTGCAATAATAATAAAAAAAGAAATTGATCCCGCAAATTTAGGTCACATCAATTTTCAACGTATAGTCCCTGTACGTGTGCAGTGTATTTCCGCTATTAATTCAATAGCTTCTTGAACCAGCGTAAAAAAACAAAAAACTTCCTTTTGACAGGAGTTGCGATCACTCTATCACGTTGAATTTGACCGCAGTTGCGCTCACTCAAGCACCCTTTCAATCACTTCTTCGATTCTAGTTAACCTTTTTCTTTGTCTTTTTTTTTCTTCTTAAAACCTTCCACGAGACTCCCAAGAGATGCAAATTCGATGAAATAATATCGGAACTTTGTGCGGAGGACCGGAGAGAACAGTCCTGTTTACTTTGTGCACTCCCTCTATTCTGCCGGCAGCATAGCCGCTTTGCAGCAACCGTGCATGAGGCTAGTAATGCAAAACTATCGATAGTACTATCGATAGTATCGATAGTCACCAGAAATCTGACTATCGATAGTAAAAAAACTATCGATAGTACTATCGATAGTCGACTCTCCAAAGACTATCGATAGTACTATCGATAGTCGGCTATCGAAAAACTTTTGATAGTACTATCGATAGTCGACTATCAAAAAGCTATCAATAGTCGACTATCGAAAAACTATCGATAGTACTATCGATAGTCGACTATCGGAAAATTATCGTTAATCGACTATCGGAAAACTATCGATAGTCGGCTATCGTCAACCTATCGATAGTACTGTCGACAGTTTACTATCGATAGCTTTGCGACACTAGTAGTTTCCGTCGCTCCCTCTTCTCTTTCTCTCACTTTAATTTTTTCAAATGGGACACCATCTATTCTCTGTTTCACCTTATGATGTACCGCAGGCAAGGCTACAAGCGCGAGCTCCTTGCTCTAGGGCACGTCTCGGCGGCACAAGCTCTCGTGCACTAAGAGCTGCTGCCAACGCTATGAGCTCGCGCTTCTATCCTTCGCTGCGGTACAACATAAGGTGAAACGGAGTATTAGCGGCGAGATGTTTCGGTGGCGCCCTCGTTTGGTTACCTTTCGTGACGTCATTACCTTGTGAATAACAAGTTCGATGGTGTTTACAATTAGCATGGTGGAAGCTTGAAATCATTACCCTCTCAAACAAACACTGCCAACACCGTCAAAATTAAGCTCTTACATTCCTCTTATTTTCGTCCATTAGAAATCCTTTCCTGACGTCATAGTCAGCATTCGGCCAATCGTGGCCGGCCGACCACAGCGACGCTTTCGATCGCGCACGTCGCCAATAGCCCAAGCACTTACTATCCCAGCTTTCAGTGATGACGAAGACGGGATTTTGGGCGAAGAGAGGAGGAAGGGAGGCGCGCGGCGGTGCGGCAACTGTGTTCGCTCTAGTAATGCAAAACTATCGATAGTATAGATACTCGCCGAAAATCTGACTATCGGTAGTAAAAGAACTATCGATAGAATATATCGATTGTCGACTATCGAAAAACTATCGATAGTACTATCGATAGTCGACTATCGAAACACTATCGATAGTACTATCGATAGTCGACTATCGAAAAACTATCGATAGTACTATCGATAGTCGACTATCGAAACACTATCGATAGTACTATCGATAGTCCACTATCAAAAAGCTATGGATAGTACGATCGATAGTCGAATATCGGAAAATTATCGTTAATCGACGATCGGAAAACTATCGATAGTCGCCAATCGTAAACCTATCGATAATTCTGTCGACGGTTAACTATCGATAGTTTTCCGACATTAGTAGTTCACTTCGCTCCCACTTCTATTTTTCTCGCTTTATTTTTTCAAATGGGACACCAACTAGCCCAAGCACTTACCATCCCAACTTTGGTTCAGATTTCAGTGATGACGAAGACGGGAGTTTGGGCGAAGAGAGGAGGAAGGGAGGTGAGCGGCGGTGCGGCAACTGCGTTCGCTCTAGTAGTGCAAAACTGTCGATAGTACTATTAATAATCTCCATAGCCGCCAAAAATCTGACTATCGATAAAAAAAAACTATCGATAGTACTATCGATAGTCGACTATCGAAAAACTATCGATAGTCGACTATCGGAAAGCTATCGATAGTCGACTATCGGAGAACTATCGATAGTCGACAATCGAAAAACTATCGATAGTACTATCGATAGTCGACTATCGAAAAACTATCGATAGTACTAACGATAGTTGACTATAAAAAAACTATCGATAGCACTATCGATAGTCGACTATTGAAAAACTATCGATAGTACTATCGATAGTCGACTATCGATAGTTCTGCAATACTATCGATAGTTTTTTCCAAAACTATCGATAGTATCGATAGTCGATTTATTGATAGTTTTGCATCACTAGCAGGAGCGCCACCATAACCAATCTTCAGCTTTTGTTTCCTCTTATTTTGATAATTTCGCTCCATCATTAGTACAAGAGGGCAGGGTGTCGCCATTTTAGACCCGACCGTGTCCTTCTCTTCAACATTGGCCTTTCTGGAGGCTCGTCAAAGTCCGATTCAGTGGCTTGGTATCTCGGTAAGACAATATAAGTACAGTGGCTTAAAGGGGGTAGTGTAACGAAAGAAACCGGAGAAGCGGCACAGCGTTGGAAGACGGCCGCGGGTGGCGCTGGCGCTTGCAGCACCGTCGTTTTGGCTATGGCTCCTGCTTGGCCGCTTGGCCAGCTTGGCTCCGGCCAGCTCCGGCCGATTCGCAGCAGTCGACTTCACTGTCGTCTGCTAATTTCACATTTTTATTCACCTACGAACACAAATCATGTCGTGGGAAGTTCACTAGAAACCAATAATGTTTTGTGAGGTATTTATATTAGTTATGAAGTGTGTTAGGGTGCCTCTATCTGCCGGCCGGTGGAGGCACCCGAACGGTGCTGCGGATCGAAGCGCCACCTACACCGTCTTTCAAGGAGCGGCCGTTCCCGATGCAAGGTGGAGGCTACGCGGTAACTACACTACCCCTTTTAGCCACTGTAATATAAGGTTACCAATAGCGTCTGCGTGGGGAGGAGATCGAACACTCACGCCTCTAGCGGCACGCTTTAGATGTGGGGACAACAAACCGAAGTTTCTTGTTTGTTCTTGATGAAAGGAATCGAAGATGACGATTCGAAGGCCGCTCGTCCTGCGACGAGCACTGGGCAGCAGAGCGAAGTGCTCTTGCGCAGAATGTGCTGGCGAGCTTCAATTTCTTTGTTATGGTGTGCTAGTAAACACCGGGCTGTGGGGACAACAAACTCGAGAAAGCGCCTCTTATAGTTCGATCTCCTGCCCAGCAGGGTTGAAAACTGGGCTATACTTTGTCTCAGCTTAGCATGAACTGTTGTTAGACGTGCATAATAAAAGCGCGAGCGAGTTGCCTTGAATGAAGCCTCGGCGGCTGCACGAGCGCTCATGCAGCGAGTGCTCTAGTGAAGACAGTCAAGGCTAACCGCCCACGCTCGCACAGCCATGGCAGTTAGTCCATGCTAAGGTGAGACGAAGTTTTTTTTTTATAGTTGGTAGTGGTTTATGATGGAATAAAAAGCGCACAAAAAACAAGGACAAAGAAGCGGACATGTACGAGAGACAAGCGCTTTTTAAACAGAGAATAGCTCCATTAAACTGGCAAGTTGGGCGTGATAGTTGCCCCACCCCCGGCTGCATAGGCGCCGTTCTATAGCCCCCTTCCCCTTCCCCAAACCTCTCCCTCTTTATAATCTAAAAACGAAAAAGAAAAAACCCACGCCTTAAAGTGCGTGTGGCACTTGTCGCTTATAAAGAATGCTTCCTCAGCATCCTGTTAAAGGTAAGTGATGGATGGCTTACCTCAAAAGTTTTCGACAGTTGGAAGCCCCCAAGACTCCTCCCGCGCTTTCCAGCTCTTTAAGATCGCCCTAAAATATTTATATACGCTTCCCGAGTATCGTCAGAGTGGGCGGAATTCTTGCGAGCCAGGGAGGCCAAATTTCGCTCGGAACTCGTCGCCTTTCTTTGAAAGGAACTGCTCGATTTATGTGTTTGTCTATGTCCTGAAACGTTTCCTCGCCATACGTACATTTTTTAGCCTTTCGCATGTTGCCTAGTGTTTTACTGGTTTTATTTTTACAAGGTTTGTTGATACCCCTTGTTCCAATCGTAGGTAACTAGGGTCCGAGCACAACAAAAGAAACCAATTTATTTTTTCTTTTTTTTGCATAGATGAAGTTTTTGTAGATTGCTTCCACTCTCACGCAACGCTCTCTGAAATCCTCAACGACATTCGGAACTCTGCGGAGAAGGCTAGCCGCGAGCCTCGCAGTGCCGAGGTCTTTGATGTGGAGAGCGTAGCGGAAGGGAAAACACGGTCTATGAAAACTCTTTAATAAACTACGCATCATAGAAAGCAGAAACTCCGCCTAAATGTGACGCTAGCGGTGATAATAGAATGGGAAACTTCGAGAACATGGCGTTACTTAGATCAAGAGATGAAACAAAAACAAAATTTCTTTATTATACCGACGTGCATAGTCGACTGATGGAGATGTCGACTGACGGCAGAGCCGTTTATAGAGAGAATTTGGTCAATGGGAGGAGCGGGCAGAGCCAGGGCGTGCTCCAGACGCAGATAGAAGGAATTGACATGCTACCTTGGCCAACCAGAAGCCCAAATTAATCCCCTAGCGGTGGTAGCAAGAAACAGTTTTAATAAGTGTGTAAGAGTTATATGTAATAACTCTTCACGGTTGAAAATATTGATAAAACGAAGAAAGAAGTAAACGAGGTAAAAATAAAGACTGGACCAAGGCGAAGAAGAAGCAGAGAGCTTCTCGGGGATATGCGCTGGAAACGCCACTTTCAATCTTTCTCTCGTCAGTCTAATTAAATCACTTCATAATCACCGCATCATTTGGTGGAGGTGCGTATACTTCTCTAGTACCTATACACAACAAGACCTGAAACTTTGAAGCCGCCGCCTTCCTCCACTAGTCGGAATGCCTGAAGTCGCTCCACCGCAAACCCCATCCCACCGCCACTGAGCATCTCTCACCCTCGAGACCCTGGTAATTTCACTGCCATAGGAGATCATGACGTAGAGAATTGGATACTTTTGTACGAGCGCATCGGCATCCACAACAGATGGGACTCCACGATCATGCTCGTCAACATCATCTTCTACCTCAAAGATACAGCACGGACCTGGTTTTTGACCCACGAAGAAACGATCACATCGGTGGACATGTGAAAAGACCAGACTATGTACCTTTTCAGCGATCCCACAGGCCGCTGAATTTTCGGACAAACGCAAACTAGCTTCGCGCGTCCAGACCTCGACCCAGTCATATATGGCGTAAGTACAAGACATCTTGTCGTTATGCCATAAAGCTGACGTTTCCATGGCCACCTCTGAGCGAGTTTAGCATGTTCAGAAGGGCATCACCGACGACGCTTTTCAGCTTCTTGTTTTAAGGACTGTACGACCATTGAGGGCCACGTAAAAGGATATCGGCGGTTTGAAGAGGTCAAAAAGCGTCGAGTCACAGTCAACTTTATCCGATTTTCTAATTCCACGGCCAGTTCCACATGTGAGAAAACTCCAACTTCAAAACAAATAACAACGATAGTTCGCCGTGAGCTAGATAGCCATCCTCCCACCCACCACGCTTTCTCGCTGAACCGAAGACACACAGCCTCTAGCTATATCAACGGTCCAAGCTGTGATCCGCCAAGAAATGGGCAGACTTCAAGTTCCAACACCATCACATCGAACCTGGTCTTTCCACGATCACTCATTGTATAATCCGGGACCTCGTGAAGCTCAATCTCCGCCCCGAGACCCAGCGACATGGAAGACACCAGACAACTGTCCAATCTGCTTCCACTGTAGCGCTTCTGGTCACATCGGCCGTTACTGCCGCAATCGGTGGAACAATCGACCACGTACCTTTTCCTCTTTGAACTACCGTCGCTGCTTCGATGATCGATCAATTCCGCCAACTCCAACTGGTTCTTCTCCAAACGACGGATTTTCCGCCCAGCCCCAATACTACCGCTCAACCCCACCCCGTCGCAGCCAGTCACTGTCATTAGAGGCGTGGCCACCTTTGCAGTTCAAGCAGTAGGGGCCGCCTTCGAACATGGCTTCATGCTTTTTCCTCACCGACGGCACACTTGGAATTCTGTTGTGCATGCAGCTGCTATGTGGCCGAATTTGTAGCATCTGTAGCATTGCAAAGGGCGTGCTCGGTAGGGGATAACATCCGTTCTCACGAGGCCCACCTTGACATGTTGAGGTGCCTATTTCCCTGTGAATGCCACTCATACAACGGGCGATGTTTTGCCAAGTCGTTTAACTTCGACTATGCCGATGGAGGAATGCAGCTGTGTCTTTACGTCGTTTTCAGTACAATCGGGGTCAATATCGCGGAGGACGCCAAAGCAGCTTGTGCGGTCTCTCGGTAGATAGGCTCTCACCGGCATAGTACAGAGCTTGGTGAGCTTGAGGAACTCGACTTTGAATGCATGTCGTTTTACATCGACTGCAAGAATGTTGTTCCGTGCTTTGTTCACCCGAACAACATTGGCTTTGTTTACTTGAACAGCCTGGCGCAGCGTTGTTCAGGAGGTGAGTAAGCTTGAATTTGCTCAGTAAATCAACTTTCTGATTGTCAGCGGGGACGTACAGAACGGTGCACCCGACTTGAAGGTTATTTCCGTCTTTGGAAGCTTGTGCTAGGCTCTGGCACGTCTTGCGTCTCATCTTTCCATGAACGGTCTCGTATTCACCGCCGTTGGATTCCATACCGTCATCCTCGAGGATGGATACCATAATCTATGAAGAGCTGCGACGGTTTCGGCAATAGTTGCCTTCAAAGAAATTTCGTATTTGTCTTTCACGAGCGTGGCTAAACTTGCTTGTTCCATGGCTTGTTCTTTATCCAACTTGAGGTCGATCGGTGGTTTTGATTCGTGGTTTTGATGCCGTGGCGGCGGACAGTTTTGAGAATGTCCTGGCCTGCCGAAGGAGGCCCCTTTTTTGCGGAGGTCGGAGGCCTCTGTTGTTGTAAGCGTCCTCAGAATATCGGTTCGCAGGATCGTCATCTACCGGTGTTCAGCTATAAATCAGGAGAGACAAAGAGGGTTACCTTAAGCTGTGTCGTCGTCGTTGTCTTTTCCTGTTGTCTGCTTCTTGCTCGGCGCGTATTCATACGCCGCGGAGTAACACTGTGCAGAGTGGCGTTCGCGTCTTTAATTGGCTTACGAGAACAGTAGCTTCCACTGTACTGCACAGTTTTAGTGAGACTGAGTAAAGTGGGGTATTCACAGGACGCCATTTTGTTGGATTTTGTTCGCAGATTTAGCGGAACAATTTCCAGCTAAATTTAGCGGAAAATATTTCCGCTAAATCTAGCGGAAAATGTTTCGCTAAATCTAGCGGAAAACTTTTCTCTGCTCAAGATTGTAGCGGAAAATGTTTCTCCATAATCTAGCGAAAAATTTTCCCTGCTGAAATTTAGCGGAAAATTTTCTCCGCCCCTCCACCCCTCGAGGTCTCGATGACTCCCGAGTCCACGTGACGGTCCCCCGAAGGTTCACGTGACCCCCGCACCCCCGTGCTCTTCCCCTCCTCCTCAAGAGCTGCGCTCTGATTCGGCGTTACAGGGAGTTGTAAACGGTTTTAATTTTTTGTTTTATCTCTCGATCCAGGTAAGGTTATGTTCTCGAACTTTCCCATTTTATGATCAGCGCTAGTGTTACATTTACGCGAAGGTTCTGGTTTCTGCGATGCGTATTTTCATAGAGGGTTTTCGTAGACCGTACTTTCCCTTCCGCTATGCTTTGCACAACAAGGACACCGCTACTGCGCAGGCGCGCCGCTAGCCTTCTCCACAGGGTCTCGTAGAGGGTTTCAGAGAGCGTTGCGTGACAGCAAAAGCAATCTAAAAAAAACTCCAAATCTATGCAAATTTTGTTGTTGTTGTTGTTTTGCTTGGAGCTTAGTTTACCTAAGTTTGGAACAAGGAGTGTCAACAAACCTTGTAGCAATCAAACCAGTAAAGCACTAGGAAACATGCGAAAGCCTAATCAATTTACATATGGCGAGGGAACGTTGCTGGATATAGGCAAACTTATAAACGGAGCAGTGCATTCAAGGAGGGCGGCGAGTTCCGAGCGAAAATTGGCATCCCCGGCTCCCAAGTATTTCACCCGATTGTTACAAAAGGACGATACTCGGGTAGCGTGTAATGCTGCCGGCACAATAGAGGGAGTGCACAAACCGAGGTGGACTGTTCACTCCCATCCTCCGTACGAAGACCCGCTATTTTCTCGTCGAATTTGCATCTCTTTGGAGTTTCGCGGAAGGTTTTGAGAAGGGAACAAAGAAGAGGTTCTCCGGATCGAAGAAGTGATTGAAAAGGTCTGAGATTAAATGCGACTGCAGCCAATATAAGCTGTCTTTTTTTTTTAATTTACGCGGGATCAAGATGCTACGGAATTGATTGCGGAAGTGCGCTGCAGATGAACAGGGATTATACGTTTAAAATTGATACGACCTAAATTTGTGGGATCAATATTTTGTTTTAAAATCTTATATTAAAAAATTATTTAATTTAAATGTGAGCTTTTCTTGTACGAGCGTTTGCTCGAATAGTTTTCGCTCAGTGTATTATCAAAAACAACAGATTTATCCTATCACACTGCGGCCGCTATAGTCAACGACATCTTATGAAACGCAGGGGGCCTGGCTTAATACGTTCCCGCTTCTTGCTTCGTGATTGGTTCTTCGACGGAATGTCGCAATCTGATTGGCTGCGAAACAATAATGAGATGCACGGGGACTCGCCACGCCCCTGCGTTTCTTGAGTCGTCGGTGACTATAGTCAGGAATATTGGAAAAAAAAGCCAACGTCCCCAGCGGAAAAGACGCAAAGAAGAGAAACGGGAACACTTGCGTCATATACAAATGTGAATAATAATAATAAAAAAAAAAGAACTGTGGCGGTCCGGTGGCGAAGATGCGAAACTGAAAAACGGGGACTAAAGACGGGAGGTTGAAGTTGCGATTAGACCCCTTGTTTTCAAAATTGAGTGCCATCGGTTTGCTCAAGCAGCAGTTTCACTCTCGACGACCTAATGGCTGTCGAAACTGTATTGCACCGGGCACCGTCACTTTCGCACGTCCATGGCAGATGGGGAATAGACCGATCTCACCAAGCGTTCAGCGCATGCGTGAAGCTGCTACAACTTTAGTTCACAGGAGGCAGGTGGCAGTGCCCGAGATGGCTCGTACCGTTTCGTGCTTCTTCACGCGCAGAGTTTTAGCGAGGTTCGGGCACGTGCAGAAATACTTAAGTTCCCTAGATGCATTGCGGCAGCGGTGGCGTAGACAAACTAGCTGGTGAGATCGGTCTATTGGTTCTTTGATGACCTCATGATTATGAGAAAAAAGCAACAACAACAAAACACGTGCTGGTTGCGAAGTTTGCACTGAATAGACCGATCTATCAGCCAGTTTGACTGCATCGAGGGAACGCTAAGTCTTTCAGCACGTGCGAGCAACTTCGCCGCAGCTCTGCGCGTGTAGAGCAGGAGACCTCACGAGCCGTCTCGTGCACCGCCGTATGCCTCCTGTGAACTAAAGTTATGGCGGCGTCAAGCATGCTACCGAACGCTTAGTGAGATCGGTCTATTCGTATCTTCGCCTCTTGCGGTTTTGGCTGCGGCACGGCCCTAGTCCCTGGAATTCTTGGCTCCAACTCGACCCTGAGAAGAACCAGGCACCAAGCCCGCGACACTAAAATACCCCCCCCCCCCCCACCCCCACGTGGGAGGATTACCAAGATTTGGAGGGAGAACGCCAAACGCCACGACGACAAGAAAATGGAACACGCTATTCGCACAACAGCGAGCAACGCGGCAACCCCGACCAGCATGAGCAAGGAGTACTTGCAAGCCTGTGCTAACAATTCAAGAACAGGTCAGTCACTTCCTGGCCAATCTCGACTTCTACAACCGTTGGATGGTTCAAGGAGATCATATCCGCAACGTTCTCCCGGAACCCGAACTTAATTACAACAGCATTTGTATGGCGCAATGTGAGAGAATTCAGAATTTTTGCGCGGCACGAGAAAGTAGACCGGGAACGTCAACGTCGGTCGCAGAGGAAGCAGTGCAAGGCACTGACTTCGCGACCCTTAATGAAAGCACGAACATAAAAACCTACGCTAGGAACACGAGGGGTAATGAACAACATGACCCTACCTTCCTGGGAAGAAACAAGGTGAGCTGGCGAGACGCGCGCTCTAAGAAGCGTAGATACCTCACGACAGTAACCGAGGAGGAATCACTGGAACGGAGGAAAGAGAAACCGCCGCCCAAGAAAATCATTGTCATGCGCCCGATCTGCAAGAGAAACGTAGACGACTTTTCGATCGAAGAAATCCGTGCCGCTATCGAAAAGACGGGCGTCAAGAGCGCCGAAGGATACATGGTTCATCGATATGAGAAGGCGAACGCAATAGCAATGACCACAAAGATCGGAGATTTTGCCATGCGATTTCTTCATATCCGAGAAATTCCGACAGCCGTAAAGGGATGCATGGAAGTGTAGCCATAAAAGGCAATAATACATAACGGGATCAAAGGGTATAACCCCTTTGATCCCGTCATCTAAACTCGCCACATGACAACCCAGAGACGCTCATCAAGGAGCTCAGCTGTAATACCCACCTGGTCATGGCGGCCAGAGCCCACGGCGTAAGGAAGAAGACCATCCTGATCACATTCGCAGGAAGGACACTATCGGGACACGTACTCTAGGTATTCGAAGTTTACCGAGTATTCGAATACAGACCCAGCCGCTTCTCTGTCTCGGGTGTCTCCAAATCGGTCACAAGGCTGACTTGTGCTCCAGAAACATGCAACGCTGCGGCTCATGTGGACACGAGCTCGACAACATGGAAAAGTGCACCTCGACGCCCAAATGCTTCAACTGTGAGGGCAATCATGTGGCAACCAGAGACGAATGTCAGAGAAAAAGGATACCCCCGAGAAGCAACTCACGAAAGAAGGAGCAGAAGACCAAGGGCGCAGAGGACAAGCAGAATGGTGGGACATGGAGCTCTTCTCCACCGAACGTTTTGAGGCTCCCCAGGAGCGGTGTCAACAGATCCATCATGTGCAGACGTGGCCAGTTCCCAAACAAAACCATTACACACGGCAAGGTCACAGACACCACTAACCTGGCTAGGGATTTCATGAACCCAATTCGGAAACATGGCTCAGCAGAGCACACACCCAGGATTAGCACCATCACCCCCGCCACTCAAGCCGACGTTCGCACCAAGAGACCCACATAAAATGGACGGAATACAGATAGCACTCAGCCGTGGAGTCGACAGCCTCGAAAGAGCTACATTACAGATCCTGACGAGAATGAATGACCTCGGCAGAAATCTGGACAGGATCGTGGCGGCAAAGCATGGAAAACGGCCCTAATGACAGCAAGAACACTAACGGCTCTAGACGGATCGCCACATGATAACATTCCTGGATCCTGCAATGGAATTGCAGAGGTTATGCAAACAAGGCAGCAGAGCTAAAACTCCATATTAAACGCATAGGTAAAAAAAGGCCAACAGCCATTCTCTGAGGAACAAACACTGAATACGTGCAGATTACCGGCTACAAGACTTACGAACCTCCTCAATACCTAGAAAATACCGAAAAAATCCAAGGAACGAAGGCGAAAAAGCGATATGGATCGCTGGACAAGTGGTCATACTGGTGAACGAATCCATCTTGCACGCTCAAGTAGACTCTTTTCACCTGTGCAGTGAGGCTAGGAAGTGGTCGTAGTGCGGATACGACACACAGATTCACCCCTGAACATCGTCATGACTTATATTCGACCAAGCGTGAAGAACGCCGACGATATGAGCTCGCTCAGGAAGCTGCGATCCGGGCGCAGTAGAGAAGCTATCCTGATCGGAGATGATTTCAACGCACAGCATGAGGATTGGGGATACAAGCGTTTCTAGCAACGAGGAAAAGCACTGAATCAGAAATGTAAAGAGCTTGGATTCCTAATTCTTAGCGAACCTGGAGCTCCCAGGATGATTGGACTCCACAGTAGGCCAGGGCACATTACGCCGGACCTGACGTGGATGTCCAGAAACGTTAAGGATGGCTGGTACACGATGCCAGACGCGATGGGAAGCAACCACCTCCCAGCGAAAATAGAACTACTAACAAAAGTTCAAATCCAAACGAGACGCTCCTTTCATCAAATGTGACGCTTTCAGAAAGATCATCCAGGCGGCGCCGTCTGCAATCCCTCTCTTCACGGACAAATTCATGCGGTAATCAAAACGGCAACCAAGACGTACTGAGTAAAGGTGGACACACCCGACCCGGACCTGCAGCTGCTCAGCCTACGGGTGGGCAAGCTGCAGGCTCAGCAGAGGTACAGAAAAGCTGAGCACGATATCATATGCAAGATCAAAGACAACCTAGCAACGGCAAAAGCCACAAAAGCCACATATGGAGGCGCCACTGCCAATTGTTCAACGAAAAAAAACTTGTGTCAGAAGAATGTGGAGAACCTACAAGGGCATGTTCGGAAAGAAAAGGAAACGCACAGGGCAAAACTTCGCACTCAAGCTGGGCATCGCCGAGAAAACCCTCGCCGTCAAGGCGGGGGAACATTTCTTCCCGCAACCAATTCATGCCACAACAGCAAGCGACACCAGAAGCAACGCTCCTCGAGTAGGAACAGGCGTCCTCCGCTGACGCCCCCTTCAACATGAAAGAGCTAATGGCAGCACTCATTTTGGCATGAAACACGGCTCCTGGACCCGATAAGATTACTATTACAGCCCCTAGAAGCCTTCCTTAAAGTAAAAAGAATAAATTACTGGCCTGGATTAGCGGAATATGCGGAGATACGGTAATGATTACTAACGAGTGGAAGCTTTCCACCGTAATTCCAATCCCAAAAATAGGAAATCTCACGAACTTCATTCAGAACCTTCGACTAATTTCTTTCACACCATATTGCCGCGCGTAGGGCCGATCAAGCTACACTCGATCAAGGACTCTTGAAGATTCGCGTTCATTCTTACTCGAGACATAACTTTTATCATTTCGTCTTGCTGTTTTGTTCTCAGAAGTGCCTGTTTATTCTCACCCGAACGCGCGACGATCGAACTTTTCAGGCCGAATTTTCAAGATAATGATGCACACTGCATGTTATCCTGCTAAGTTTAATCCAAACGATCTATTTAATCCGAGTGCCATCCAATTCAATACTAGCGCCATCCAATTTAATCTCAGTGCTACCCAATTTAGTCTCGGCGTCAGTGAATTTAATCCCGGCGTCAGTGAATTTAATCCACAATATATACATGTGCTTATTTGTTTTAACGGTCACGTTTCACTTACACTTTTTATTAAGAGATTAATCGTTTATAGAATTATACTTGGTTTGAAACAACTGATATTTTGATCACTATTTCGATTACTCGGAGTTACTAGTCGCATGATTGACGCAGCTTAATTGACATTTTGATTACTCTTTTGGTAGCCTCGAGTTCTTATGTGGCACATTCGATTTAATTCAGATGAATTGACGTTTTGTTTACTCTTTCCTATTAGTTCGACTTAAAGGGGCGGCGCAACGATACTCAATTAAGATAAGATACGTTTATTTGATTACAGAAAAAACTCTCATGCAATCCTGCCCGCTTAAGCGTAGGTACGCTTGTATGCCGGACATGGCAGTACAGACATTTTGATCATGTAGACACAAATGATTGTTAAATGTAATTAAAACATGAAAGAAACATTCAAAATAACACAGTCAACAACGAAATTCACGTTCAAGTAGAAAATTCACTTCTTAAGTAACACACAACTCGACAATAACAATCATTCCATGGTTACAGAAGAAACATTGCGAATTTAAACACACAATGGCAAGAATCCACACGTATATTACGAGAGAAACTTGATAGAAGACACTAAGCTCTTACGCAATGCCTCATTGTTCAGCATTTCAGTTTGACAAAAAAGTCCATTCTTATTTTTTTATACATCTGCCTCTTAGATGACAGGCTTAGGATGTCTTTAGGCAAGTTATTAAATATTGCAGGAACATAATAATGTCTCTGTTTTTTTTCATAGTTTGTATATATTTTTGGAATTGCATAGGTTTCCGTAAAGTACTGTTCGGTGCCGCCATGCCGCAGTTACGCCACCGACTCCAAACATCAGCTTCCACATCTACCCCAAGGAGAAGCATTCCAATATGATTCATGAAATGTGAACAGTCTCACCCTGCGTGGCAGTACCTTTCTCATACAGCTTCAATATCATTTGAACAATGGGGTTAAAAGTGTATGTACAAGTTGGCGGCACGCAATGCAAGTAGAGCTGAGTGCTAATAGACGCGAAGGAGTAATTTACAGAGGGTAACAATACATACAATTTCACTGACTATTTTAATGCAAACATCACTCACAGCTTAGTGGTATTTAAGCAACCAGCAGCTGCATAAATGTGAAAATGTTATGCGGCTCCATTTATTTTACTTTAAAGGTTGCTGATACAAGTAGCTGCACTCGTATTAGCAAGTCATATTTTTTATTTTTGTAATCCATCTGCTTATCTTGTAGGGGCTCAAACAAAACAATTCTACAACTCTAATACACCTAACTACAAAAATATTTGCATAATCTCTTTTTTTTTTTTACAGAAGAAAGAAAACAGCAATGCTGTACACGAACAACTCTCATTGGCCTTTGGATGATCTGATGTTAGTTTATGAAATTAAATGTTATCAACAAGCTTTAATATTCGTCGCTCGAAAATACCGACATCGCAGAAAAGTGACAAAACCCCTGCGATTCGGACTTGGGAACGCGAGCACGTTACCACCGAGCCACGATAATTTTTTCTTTCTTTATTCCTGAGCCACGAGAACAAAGGGAGACGACCGATTATATTCAGAAAAAGGCGCCGCACTTCACCGTTCATCGTAAATCGCAATCTCTAAGAGTGCTCCAGTCGTTTCGCTCCCGGCTTTGGCAGCGAGCTCCTCGATCGATTTCCCAGCACGCCGGCCGGTGGGTAGATACAACACAACAGGCAACGATACACGGCATGTTCCTTCATCCATGCTTTTCTGGAGCACGATGTGTCACCGACGTTTCTTCCATTCAGTATAATCTCCAGCTCGTGCGGGTACAAAGTGAGTGCCGACGTTTGGAGAACGAATCCAATAAACGTGTAGCAATCCTTATCCAGCTTCTTGATACTGCAGGAGAACACGTTTTCCCGCTTCAAGAACACTTTCGCTCTCAAGCAACAGCTGGGATGTTTCGTGGGCCTTGTCCACGAACGCATTGATGCTGCTTACAGACAGCACAACTGAAAAGGGGTACACAGCTGTAACGGGGTGCCCGGTCAAATAGAAGCTAAAAAATAAAATAAATTCGCCTACCTTTAATGGTAGGTCGCACTTCGTAAGCATACATTGCGGTGCGCGAGACAGCCGCCGAAAACGACAAGTTGATCTGTACCTTCTAGTCCACGCTGCCGCGCTTCCGTGCAGCGACCATTTCCTTACTCGCCTGCAACCGGCTCACCGGCTCCCCAGATGCATTCGTACGGTTGCCGATTTAGGAACTTGACTGGGTCGAGTAGTGAAACAAAACATTGGGTTAAAAGAAGCCTTAAACACCCGTAGTATTAAAAAAGTGAAGACCGAGACACTCCACCCTGGACGCAGAGTGCAGGAAACGGTCACGTGATCCCCCATCCTACGTCACGACGATAGGCCCGTCAGGTGGCACCACGCCATGTTCTCGGGGCTAATAGATATGCAGAAACAACGCGAAGTTTTTCTGTGACATGATCAATGTGATTATTTCATAAAACGTTTTTGGCGAAATGCAAACCAAGGTAGAGTGGTATTTTAACAGTATCCATTTTTTGGCAGTCGCACTGATCACGTTTGATCATGAAGAATATGGGAACATCAAAAGGAATTTGTTTATGAGGGTTTCGGAAACACATCAGTATAGTTTTGTTGCGATTGACAAAAATACACTCGTTTGTTGAACCAACTCATTAATTGTACTATATCGTTTTGAAATATAGGAGCAGAGAGATTGTAATGTTCGTGTGGTAATATTATTGCAGTGTCACCTGCGTATTGAAATAAAATTGATTTGAGCTTCAGGTGACCTATGTGATTATTATATATGTTAAAGAAAGGTAAAGGACCCAACGTAGATCCTTGTGGAACACCACACTTTATTTTAATTTGATCACTTGTTTTGTCCGTTAAGATTCGCCATTGGAAATCTGTTAGTAAAGTAACTTTTGAGAACGGTATGTAATGGCCCTCTAAAACCCATTCTGTACAGCTTTGCAAAGATGACTGAATAATTTATGGTATCAAAGGCTCGGGATAGACCAAGAAACAGTGTGATAGCGATTTTATTATTGTCTAAAGCCTTATAAATGATATCCGAAAGTTTTTCCATCAGCAAAGCCGTGTTTTTTTTTTTTCGAAACCCGTATTGTGTTGAGAGTATTAAAGAAAATTTGTCACAAAATAAGGTCATTACTTTTGCTAAATACTTTTCTATGATGTGTGTCATGGGTGGTAGTATGAATATTAATCTATAATTTCTTAGATCTTTTTCATATACTTTTTTGTGTACTGGCCTTATGATAGACAATTTCATCCCGTCTGGGATATTTCTGCTTACCCATA
>JAZHYW010008362.1:0-29919 GCA_037355805.1 Ixodes ricinus
GATTGATCCCCAAAAAGTCAGTAGATTTGCACAAAAATCGGTAGATTCTACGAAATCTGTGTTTGGCCGTGTTTTGCTACTTCCATCAAACCACACCTCCAGAAGAAATAGTATAGAAGTAACAAATAACATAAAAATAAACACAAATAAAAATGAAAAAAAAACAACAAAAAACAAGACCAGTTCAAAGTAAAATGGCACCGTGAATGGTTTTTGTTTTCATATCAGCATGATGACTGGAGTTGCGATTTTGAGGATTATTCTTTGAAATCGAGACTGAGCCACTTTGAGGGGTCAACAGATGAGGGGGCGACAGTGCGACATCCACCTGTCCCGCTATTACTGAAACAAAACCAAAACAAGACGTTCCGGCAAGTGCGCGCGTACATGTCCAATGGAAGTCCTCTGCAAGCTGCTATCTTTCCTTACTGGGCTGTGAAAGGTTTTGACGCAACGCTGTCGGCGCGGAGCAGTGTTTCCAGATGAAGAATACAGAAGTCAGCAGATTGATCCCCAAAAAGTCAGTAGATTTGCACAAAAATCAGTAGATTCTACGAAATCTGTGTTTGGCCATGTTTTGCTACTTCCATTAAACCACACCTCGAAGAAATAGTATAGAGTAACAAATAACATGAAAATAAACACAAATAAAAATGAAAAAAAACAAAAAACAAGACCAGTTCAAAGTAAAATGGCACCGTGAATGTTTTTTGTTTTTATATCAGCATTGACTGGTGTTGCGATTTTGAGGATTATTCTTTGAAATCGAGACTGAGCCACTTTTGGGATCAACAGATGAGGGCGACAGTGCGACATCCACCTGTCGCTATTATTGAAACGAAACCAAAACAAGACGTTCCGGCAAGTGCGCGCGTACATGTCCAATGGAAGTCCTCTGCAAGCTGCCATCTTTCCTTACTGGGCTGTGAAAGGTTTTTGACGCAACGCTGTCGGCGCGGAGCACTGTTGAGGCTACGCGTCGTCTGCTACGGGCTCATCTCTTTTTCGCCTGACTCAAAGTTTGCATTCAAACATGGAGAAACTTAATTCGTTAGCTTTTTAAGCCACCGAGGAATAACATTATAATTTTCTTGCCAGAGCCTGCCAAATAAAAGTAAAGAACCGAAATTTGGATGTCGATCCCATGCATTCCACTGATCCACTGGACGAATGAATGAAAATGGCAGCCCTTTCCGCTCAGCTGGGAGCGGCCGAGAGTTCACGCGCATGCGCTCACGTCTCTCGCTCTGCGCCGCAGGCTGATTGGCTCACTCGGGAGGTGGCCCTCACGGCGGCGAGATCATAGACTGGCCAAACTCTCCCCTTATATGGCTTTGGTCCGGATTAGGGGTGCCGCAAACTTTTGTCGAACCAGATTTTTAGGCCGAACTTTCGGGGTTCGACTGGGTCGATACCGGTTCGACGAACCTTCGAACTTTTCACCAGATTCGACCGGTTCGACTTTGTGGACAGTGTGGCCAGACCTTGATACAAGCATGTCTAAGTTTGGAGAACTTTTTTTTATGAAAATGGTTATTTTATTTTATAAACAGTTGCAATTAAAAGAAACCAATTCTAATCACTGAAGAAGTTAATAACTTATTTGTTTTTGTACTGTATTAACTGAAATAACCAATCAACGCTGCCCTTAATTCGTCCCTTAGCCATCACCATCCAATCCGAAGCCAACTGGCCAGCCTGTCGCGCATGCGCACACGAGTCGAACCTCAATACAAGGTTCGTCGAATTTTCCACTAAAAGTTCGAAAAAAGTCGAACCTGGTCGAACTCGAACCTCGGCCGGTTCGCGACACCCCTTAGTCCGGATGTCACCGTCGAACGTGCTCTGGGTTAATAGATAGATGAATATACGGCTAAGTCACTCGAATAGGACGGGCTTCTGGGCCATTTAGCCAATGCTTCGTTTTTAATTCTGGGAGAATATGAGTTTCTTTTGATGGGCGACCCTGGGAACTGAAGGGGCCAAATAATAAATTTTAATATGTTTACTAAAAAAAAGTCAGTAGATTTTCCTTTTTTTCAGTGAATCAGTAGACCCCGCACCAAATCAGTAGATCTACTGATAAATCAGTAGACCTGGCAACACTGTGGCCTAGTTGCATGGCGAGCACTTTCCGACGGCGTAGAGCGGTCTCCCGATGGCCCGCGGCGCGGACTCGCCGAGGAAGTCGGTCAGTAGGCTTCGAACGGAAAGGAAGCGGGAACGCTTCCTTATATGCATTTCTACGGCATTCACGGAGCCCGTAAAGTCCAGAGACCACGCTTTTCACCAATCAAGAAAGAGCTTCTTAGAGCCAATCAAATAGGCCGCCTTCGAAACACAAAAAACAAATAGCAGACGGGTGTCGACAAGCTCAAACACAACCGGGAGCAGAACCTCGACCGAAGAAAACAAACAAATAAGTACAGTGTAAGGAGCAAGTCAAGTTAGCGGAGCTCTTTTTTTGTTATTATTGCCTTCGTCTTGCTTCTGCTTTCTTTTTGCATCATACCCGACCACCAGCTTCAAATGTAAGGTGCCCAAGCTCCTTTTTCTGTTCATTTTGTTTTGCAAGACCGCCCAAACGATTGCCGGCGCCGAGGGAGTCTTTTCCTGCGTATTTTCTATCATGTGCATTGTGCAATTTTCTTATTGCTGAACTAAACGTAAGGGCGCAAACGAGCTGGTGTAGATTATGCATATTTGAAAACCCTCGAGACTGCAGGTAACGACACATACACTTAAAACTCGCAAACACAGCTGAATTTTTATTTTCAATAAACTGCTTATATATGCACCTTCACAAAGAGGGTTTTTTGGGGTTTTCTCCTGTCCGTTCTTTGTGAAGGTGCCTATATATTGATAAGAACTTTATTGAAAATAAATATTCGGCTGTGTTTGAGACTTTTAAGTGTATGTGTCGTTACCTGCAGTCTCGGGGTTTTCAATCATGTATTTCTTATTGCTATTTCTTTTTATTTTTGTCTAGAAATGACCCCCAAAAATGCCTCTTCTGTAATCTCACCAGCCGTTCTGCGCATGCGTGACGCCGCCATAACTTTAGTTCGCAGAAAGCAGGCTACAGTGCAGGGCTGGGCAGAGATACTCAAAAAAGTATTCGGGAATACAAATATCGAGATACACGTGTGCTGAAAGCCTAAGATACAGATACTGAGATACATTCTTTTTTGACGTAACGGGATATTTCAGAGATACTTCCGCAAATACAGCAAAAATGTATTCCGGAATACAGATACAGGAATACAGATACTGAAACAGAGATACTGAAATACTTTTTTTTTAAATTTCGGATAAGGTCATGTTCCGTAAAGACATTTAGTAATGCAGCTTCATGTAGACAACGCACTATGTATCGCAAGTGAAACATATGGCTCAAGTACAATACAACCCTTTATTTTGTACACAAGATCAGTTTCCCAACAAGATAATTACATTAATTGCACTTGAGCAACAGCAGCTTCTCAAACAGATTGTCTTTCAGACAGCGTCGGTTCGGTCTCAACACAAGGCTCACGAACAAAAAAAGTCGCTCTACCGCTGCGGACGAGCAGTATTTGCAGTTTTCTGTGTCCCTCGTCTCCGGGTTTGTTTTGTATCATGGGGGAAACCAAGAACTTGCGGGGCGTGACAGACGCGTTCCGACGTTCGGGCAAAATATACACTAACGTATCAGCATAAAGCAAAGAAAACTTAACACGCCAAAAGGACAAATATCAATATTGAAACTCGATACGGAATACAACTGCCGGGTCCGTCGGCAGCCCTCTAAGGTTCAGGAACTCCCGCAGTGAGGTGAGAAGGGTGCAATCCAAGGCGGATACAGGTCGTAGTGCCTGTATTTCTTGCTTTCTGTCGGCTTTTGTCCCTTTCTATTCTAGAACGCTTCTATTCACAGCTACATTCGCTGATACCGATAAGGACTCATTATCTCCCCCAGTGAACCTTCATACGTGCCGGCGGCCGACGAGTGCTTTACAAAGGGTCTCTTCCCAAAACGTCTCCCTTTTTGCCTCGTGTCCCGTTTTGAACACTTAGTTATTTGCTTTTCAGTTGGTGTTCCCTTATCATCTATTTCTAAACAATAAAAGCCTGCTGTCCTTTGAAAGAAAACTGGCTGCTGTAAAAAGGAGAGGGGACAGCAAAGTAGAAAACGACTCCCATTTGCTTTGACTGCACCAAAGCCGGAGGGCGATCTCCCGGTTTCTCCGAGCGAATGGGGTAATTCCTAGCGACAAGTTTTTTTTTTTTTTTGTGCAAACTCGTCAGCTCATTTCCGACAATATATGGAACGAGATACATAAGCCTGGCAGATTATCGCGATATAATCGATACATCGTAAAAGTATTTCACTACTGAGATGCAAATACATTTTTCAAATGTATCTCGATACAGAAATACAGATACTCGAAAGTATCTCTAAGATACTATCGCGATACTTTTGTATCGCGATACTGCCCAGCCCTGCTACAGTGTACGATGTAGCTCGTGGCGTCTCGTGCTCAGCTCGCGCAGGCCCACAGCGGGGTTGCCGCGCGTGCAAAACGACTAAAGTTCCCGCTATGCATTGCGGCAGCGGCGGCGTAGCTAAACTGACTGGTGAGATCGGTCTCGACTTTCGTTAAGCTACTGGCATGAGCCGCTGGACAGCCTCTGACAACCGGCGATATTCGCATTCAGCCAAGATGTCATGACAAGATTATCGCGTTGTGCCGAGAACATCAAGAGAAACCTTTGTGAACGGTTGTTTAAAACGCTTGAATTCTTTTTTCGCTTGAAAGAGACGTCCCAAACGTGTGTAATCCCCTGGAGAACGTAGCATAAGCATGCTTACGGCATGATACTTAAACAAATGTCTGCTTTTGTGACCCTATAATTTAGCTGTCATTGCAGTTGTGATCAGTGAATTCCGGGGTTCAAGCGCACTGACCATGATGAATTGTTTCAACGTTTGGGAAAACAAAATGGGGCTTACAAAACGTATTATGTCGTCTACTTCCGTAGGCTGCAGGTCCGCTAGAGGTGCCACTTCCGTCATTCGCGACTACTTCCAATGGCTTTCGAAGGAATTTCCATCACTAGCCTTTATCGTATTTGCTAATACTACGTAGGGTCTTCGAACAGGACTGCGCGAATAGTTAGAACAATTTATCCACTGGGTGCCAGCTATCGATATGTGCGGGCACCTGGGCGCACAGATGAGATTAATTAGGTGCACCCAGGGCCAGGGTTCCGGAGGCGATGGTACTTGCTTTTCCGAAGAGCTCGGGCGGAAGGGGGGGGGGGGAGCCCGGCACCGCCGGGGGGGGGCTCTGCCCCCCCCCGGAAAGTTCGGGGGGGCTCGGGCCCCCGAGCCCCCCGTAGTCGGCGCCTATGCCGGAAAATACTTTCGCTGAAAGTTTTGCCAGAACCATTTTCGATTACCCGTCGCTGGAATCCTACCGGAAGCCACTCTCGTTCGCCAGACACCGAACTTCACTGGTAGCCGACGAAAGGGGAACGGCTAAAGGCAAGGAAGCCAAGACAAGCAGCGGGACTAGCTGAGTTTGTAATGGTGGCCGCCAATGCAGTGGCATTCTCGTGAGTGCGTGTTTTAGCTCGAGACGACGTTGCAATCCTGCAAGAAGTGCGTGCAGCGAACTGTTTTGATGATCCAAAAAGGTGAGCAGCGATCAGCGGCAACTTGCTATTTGCGACAGGCAAAAGTCGGGGCAGAGCAGGTACGAGACAACTCGGGCGGCATTCTCGTGAGTGCGAGTTTTAGCTCGGGATGACGTTGCAACCCTCAAGAAGTGCGTGCAGCGAACTGTTTCGACGATCCAAAAAAGGTGGGCACTTTCACCCGTTTTCATTCGAAACCAGTTTACCTGCAGTTTGTGCAAGATTATTTGCCGGCAAACAGATTTTGCTGTAATTTCATCGGCATCGGGTTTCCACATTTCTGCTGGACATGTCACCGCCAGCCACTGCCTGATTCGCAGACGGCCCGGTTTTAATCTTACCCGAGACTGGTGACCGCTTCCCTGTTTACCGAACTTCACTCGAAGCCGAAACGAGGGGAGGGGGAAGCCGAGGGGCGAGCCGGGGACTGGGCGTCCTTGGTGCCTCGCACCAAGGACGAGTCCCCACGCACCCTCTCTCCCTCGCATTGGGTCGTGGGGGAAAATGCAAAAAGGTCGTTTTGCTGACTTCTTTTTACTTTTTTTTGTAAATAAAACCGGCTTTATCCGTCAACGAGCAACGACCGGCCAGGAACGAACGCTCAGTCTCGATTTTCGTTCCATGTGTGCGACCTGTATCTTCCAGAGCAGCTGGGTGCAGATGAAATGAAGATATCTTTCAGTGACCTGTTCTTACGCCCTTTGTCCGTTCTGCTTCAGAAGCATCCAGCGAGCGAAAAAAACTGTGCCCGGAGATTTCTCAATGTCGGCGGATGTCTCGTTTTGCGCGTTCGTGGTTTTCGCTAAGCGTGCTACTGACGCCATGGCGCACCCGCGGAGGCGGCATCAGGGACGGCATTGTGAGTGTGCCCGGGATTTTTTCAACGGCGCCGGATGTCTCGTTCCGCCCGGTCGTGGTTTTCGCTAAGCGTGCTACTTACGCCATGGTGCACCCGCGGCGGCGGCATCAGAGACGACATCGTGAGTGTGCCCGGGATTTTTTCAACGGCGCCGGATGTTCGTTCCGCCCGGTCGTGGTTTTCGCCAAGCGTGCGTGCTACCCACGCCATGGTGCACCCGCGGAGGCGGCATCAGGGACGGCATCGTGAGTGTGCCCGGGATTTCTCAACGTCGGCGGATGTTCGTTTTGCGCGTTCGTGGTTTTCGCTAAGCGTGCTACTGACGCCATGGTGCACCCGGGGCGGCGGCATCAGGGACGGCATCGTGAGTGTGCCCGGGATTTTTTCAACGGCGCCGGATGTTCGTTCCGCCCGGTCGTGGTTTTCGCTAAGCGTGCTACTTACGCCATGGTGCACCCGCGGGAGGCGGCATCAGGGACGGCATCGTGAGTGTGCCCGGGATTTCTCAACGTCGGCGGATGTTCGTTTTGCGCGTTCGTGGTTTTCGCTAAGCGTGCTACTGACGCCATGGTGCACCCGCGGCGGCGGCATCAGAGACGACATCGTGAGTGTGCCCGGGATTTTTCAACGGCGCCGGATGTCTCGTTCCGCGCCGGTCGTGGTTTTCGCTAAGCGTGCCACTTACGCCATGGTGCACCCGCGGAGGGGCGGCATCAGGGACGGCATCGTGAGTGTGCCCGGGATTTCTCAACGGCGGCGGATGTTCGTTCCGCGCGGTCGTGGTTTTCGCTAAGCGTGCTACTGACGCCATGGTGTACCCGCGATGGCGGCATCAGGGACGACATCGTGAGTGTGCCCGGGATTTCTTCAACGGCGGCGGATGTTTTTTTCGCGCGTTCGTGGTTTTCGCTAAACGTGCTACTGAGATCATACGTGTGTGTGTCCGTGTGGTGCACCTTGCGCTGTTTTATTACCGTACGTCTAGGAATTTACCCAGCGGCATTGTAAGTACCTTGAAAGATATCTTTTGCGACAAAAGAACTCGGTTGTTCCTATTTGGCCCGATTGCTTTTGCTCCGCAGCCAGTGCCATTGCTCTCACTGGTATCGACCCGGTTATATAGATACATAGAACCTTCGAGGTCTCTGTGGACCAACCACTTTTATTTTTACCGAATCGTCCAGCATCTGGTAAACATGCACCAACCACGGTTCACAGGCTTTCTCCTAAATGGCTTCCGTTGACTTCCCTAAAAAAGAAAGAAAAAACACTATGAATTCCGGCCAATCTTCAACAGTTTGCCAGAGTCATTGCTGAACATATCATCCTTTCGTGCGGTAAAACAGAATTGTAAGAGAATGGTGCCTCACGCTCGCGCAATAATGATTATATAATTACTTAGTGCGTATTTGTTTGCCCACATTCCTACGTTATTGTTGTTTGTTTTGTTTTGTTTTCTCTAGTGTTCGCTGTGTCACGGTATCTTATTGGCTGCCTGGTCTCACATACAAGCATCTTTGCTTTCGTGGGCCAGCACGCGCACATGTATTTTTTCGAAGATAATAAAGATAATATTATATGGTGATCTTTTTGGCAAATTGTGGCTTTACTCGGAAGCGAAAAGAAGCCCATAATCCAGTAAAAAAGAAGCCTATAATCCAGTAAAATAGATTTTTACTGGAAATAAACTTCCGGCAGAAATACGGTATGACATTCGGGTAAAAAGTCGGTAACATCCCTGTAAACCAACCGGTGACATTCCAGTAAAACTCCGGCGACATTTCGGTAAACTACGGCTTTACTAAAAGCGAAAACAGTCCCATAATCCAGTAAAATAGACTTTTACTGGAAATGATATTCCGGTAAAAAATATTTTTCCAATAGGGGGGGGGACGCCAAGTTTGATAAAGCACCGCCTGTGGTTCGATCTCCTGTGGGGCCCGTAGAGTTATTATAATGTACACTAAATGTTCAACTGGCGCCAGTGTCTATTCCACTTCCTGGAGGCAAATTGAAGCAGACAACCAGTCTACTTTTGCTGTGTTCCTGGGCATCCCTATGAGAAAACGCGGGTGCATTTTTGTCTCTTTGCCGGGAAAATGAGATAAAAATATGTTTGTTATTTGGGTCGTACTGAATAGTATGTACTATCGGGGAGAAACGAAATGCGAACAGAGGAGCGCGTGGCTTGCCGTACAGGCTGCGCCACCTGGAAGTGAGCCTAGGGCGAGGGTGCGTGGCCTACTCCGATGTGTTCACGCCCTTCGCTCGGCACTCCCAAGCTTCGGCAGTGCGCCTCTCAGTGCGCTGAAAGCTGTCACCGCTATCTTTGTCTGCTCGGCGCGTGGGCCGAGCTTCTTCGCACCGCACGCGCTGAGCCAGCAAAGATAGCGGTGACAGCTTTCAGCGCACTGAGAGGCGCACTGCCGAAGCTTGGGAGTGCCGAGCGAAGGGCGTGAACACATCGGAGTAGGCCACGCACCCTCGCCCCTAGGCTCACTTCCAGGTGGCGCAGCCTGTACGGCAAGCCACGCGCTCCTCTGTTCGCATTTCATTTTTCCCCGATAGTACCTTTGAGTACAATGTAAAACTGTAATTGCTTTGGTTACTGCGTTTTTTTAGCAGTAAACGATGACAATATTCGTAATATTTAAGAAAAAAACCTGAGTTCCAAAGCAGGTATGTAGAAACGAGCTAAGATTCAAAGCAAAATAACACTCGAAAGATATGTAAAGTTTGTTCAAGGTCCGCCAGCATCCCGGTGGCGCTTATACTTTGATAATAATCCCGTCTTGTCACTGTATGAAAATGGCCCCGTCGTTCGCCTCTACGAGCGGTGAAAACATTCGAAAATAAATGAATACAGTATGTAGTACATGAAACGTTTGTCCTATTATTTTCAATGTCGGGCAGCTTCTGTCGGGCACCTTTTCTCTGAAGCCTCCCTACTTTAAATAGTTTGAGCATGCGGATTATCCTTTGACCGCAGAAAATCAGTCTTCGAATATAATCATGAGCAGAAAGTATAAAGCATTAGTTATATGTCGCAGTCGAACTACATTACATGGCCTTCAATTTGCTTTGATCTGCTGCGTGCAAAGGAGTTAATGATCCAGTGTTGCTGCGCAGTTCTGGCCGTCTCTCTTGGTTTGTCAGATGTCCTTCGGTCTTTTCACACGTATATCTTCCATGCTGAAAGGTGCCAACTTTGTTTTCGCGTTAACAGTGTTGAACAGAGCACATAAATGCACGTATGAAGCTCTTTTGGCACTGTGTTTAGTGGCAAGAATGTGAAATAAAAACGCCGTAACTGACCAATTATATAGTCAGCGTGACTGAGAAATGTTTCCATCTACGTAGTACGTGTGAATTATTTCTAGTATTTGCTCTTATAATAAAGTGTAGAGAAAAAAGGCATTCACTTTCTCCCGTAGAAATACATTACTGGATGTCAATTTCAAACTGGTTGCTGTCTGATTCGACTTTCCAACAGCACACTAGCGCCATTTGAACTCTCTAGCGTACATTATAATAGGTCTATTGTGGGGACAGCAAGCTTGATGAAGCGCCCCCTTTGGTTCGATCTTCCGTCCAATCAAAATAATACAATCTCTTTGTCTCATTGGCCGCGCACCGAACCAACCCGACGCTGTGGTGTACTAGAACTGGGCAGTGTGTCGTCCGCGCCGAGAAGCAACGGAGGGAGGAGGTCGGCGCAGCGATGACGGCGCGCAAGGACGGCAGGGGGCGCTGCGGGTAACAGGCGTGCTCCTTTCCGCTCGGATTGCCGTGTTGTCGTACTGCTTGTGATCGCGTGGTTCGCGTCGTCGCTTTGTTTTGCTGCAGTGTTTTATTTTTTTAATGGTTGAGTGAAATGGATTGCGATCGGTGCCGTTCAGTGGCATGTAGACAACGCGTGTAATGACGGAAAAACGGCGGGACAAGAGAGACTGGACGTGTTTTGTGCCGCGGCAGTGATTTCCCTACACCCCCTACGGGGGTGTACTCCCCCCTTGTTTTTCCGAAGGCACCCCTTAATTCGCAACGACTCTTATATTCTCAATAACCCCCGAACTGCCCCCCCCCCCCCCCACCAACAAAAAAAATAATTCAATTCCTGGGGCCCGTGCCGGGTTGCAACAGTGGCTACCGGTCCTGCAAAGAAGCCCGTTCCCTTTTTCGTGCCCCTCTCGAGTTCGATCGGCGTGAGTCGTGGTCCCGCAACATTAAAAGGAGTGACAGGGAGACTCTGCTTCATGTAATGCAGGCAGTCATGATAATCGTCCTCTACATTTTTTTTCCGGACTTTTCGCACTCTGTAAAGTATCTGCTAAATCGGTTTTATAGACACTGGTTTCGACACACCGAAGGGTCCTGTGCACGCTGACTGCATTAGAAAGGCTTGGAGAAGTGACTGTGAAAATGTGACGTTGAAGGTTATGGCCTCACATCAGCAAATTATTTTTTTTCCTAACGGCTTTGAAAAGATGAGGGTTGGCCCAGCACTCTGTCTCTTCAATGAGGAGGTGCTAAGAGGCCTCTTTTTTTACCGCAAGAAAATTGAAAGGTCTTGTGGCCCAGCGCAAGATACTGAGTCATTTATCCTGAAGATGTCGAAGCTCATCAAGATCATGACCTCACGTTGGAGAATGTAGAGGTACAGAACGCCCTAGGCGCCGACTACGGGGGAGCTCGGGAGCCCCCTCTCCCGAGCTCTTGGGAAAAGCAAGTACCATCGCCTCCAGAATCTTTGGGTGCACCTCATTTATCTCATCTGTGCGCTGGCGCCCAGTGTTTAATTAAAAATTATATGTGCGCCCTGGTGCCCACACATATCGATAGCTGGTGCTCAGTGGATATATAAGAATTTATCCACTCTGGTTACTACCTGAGCTGGTGAGTGGATACATTTTTCTAACTATTCGCACAGTCCTGTTCGAAGACCCTACGTAGTATTAGCAAATACGATAAAGGCTAGTGCTGGAAATTCCTTCGAAAGCCCGTGGAAGTAGTTGCGAAAGACGACAGTGGCACCTCTATAGCGTACCTGCAGCCTACAGAAGTAGACGATATAATCCGTTTTGTAAGCCCCATTTTGTTTTCCCGAACGTTGAAACAATTCATTACGGTAGTGCGCTTCAACCACGGAATTCATTGATCACAACTACAGTGACAGCGAAATTATAGGGTCACAAAAGCAGACATTTGTTTAGGTATCATGCCGTCAGCATGCTTATCCTACGTTATCCAGGGGATTACACACGTGTGGGACGTCTCTTTCAAGAGACTTCCCGATACGTTTCCCGGGGGATGGATTTTCCGCCTATTCAGAACGCAACACTGTTAGCGCGAACAAGCGATCGCCGGTTTTTCTATGAGAAACCAAAGGATCTCAGCAAAGTTCTAATTGCTGGGGAAAAAGCTCATTCGGGTCTATAATGCAGGTGATAAAATTTCGTCCTCGCTAATACTCTTTCGAAGTAAAGGCGAAAAAGCGCCAATGTCGTGTTCGCGCTAGCAGTGTCGCGATGTGTACTGCGGCGTCCTGGCCGAAGATGCACGTCTCGGGCAAAGCATTTGGCAAAGAAAGTACGATAAATAATATGTGAAACAGCATAAATAAAGAGTACCGTAAAGAGTTAGCCAAACAATACGAAACAATCGAACCCGTGCGGAACGCCAAGCCAGCCAAGCGCTACCGCTGCCTACGCTCCGCACTCCGGCAGCACGCCTACTACACGTTGCGCCCTCTCGCGGCCACCGATCCGGTCATCGCTGAAAGAGCCTCCCCTCCGCCCGCGCTCGCTACACTGCCCAGTATTCTAGTACACCATACCGACGGTCCCGTAGGAGAGATCATCTTCCACTGCTGGTATCGCCAGCGCTCCGGTCGCTCACGGACTGCGGAACATGCCACGTATTCCGGCCATTGCCTCAAGACCACGATTAGGTAGCGCTGTTAGTATGCGCCGAGGAAAGGACAGAGGCACATACAATTGGTCGCAGGCGTAAACAGAAGCAACAGCCGCCCGTACTGGGCCTAGCCTGGCCCAAGTATACACTTGTACGGACCGCGCGATATATTCAGGAGCTTCTTGGTTGCTGTGAAATCGCGAGAATAAAATGGTACTTTTTCTTTCCATCTTGCCTTCGGAAAGCTCTATGACGTAATTGTGGGATTGAAACCACCCGCTTGACTGCCATCAAGCTTGGCTCATAGAATGGACACGATAACTGCGAGAGCACTCGGCTCGTCACAATCAATGCCTTGGCGTATACTCGGGTAATGGCTCGTGTCCAAACACTGCGGTGATGAGAATAGCCGAACTCTGACCATACCTGGAGCTCAGAACGCGTTTTCTTCCTTGCTGACACGAGCGAGGGGCTGCGATTGTCGTTGTGGGTGTTGGTCAGGCACCAGGCGACGTGGCCGGTTGTTCTGGTTCCAAGTTAATGAGGAGAACCATGCTCATATTTTTCGATTAAATTTGCCCACTGTCATTGCTTATGAAGAAAAAGTAAGGCAAGTTTATTTGGTCATTAATGTTAGGTTGGGGTTCTGTGTAGTATTTAGCGAAAGTAGAGAAACCGTTTCATTACACCTTTAAGTCCAGACGCATCCCATGCTATATGTACAACCATGCGGCCCTGAACAGTGCGTGTACTGCACGAGCGCGCGTGCTTTGCAGAGGCGCTTAAAGCCCGGAGCTTGCTCTTGTAGCTTCTGCTACGCTCACAAGAACGTGACTAAAGCACTAAGTTGGGAAACTCACCCTTGAAACCTGGACCGCTGGCGTCCACCGAGACCGGGCTAATTATTATACAAGCGTCACCCTTTTGCGAGGAGTTGAAATATAAAAGTCACTTTTTATGGCTACTGCCAGAGTCACCCAATGTTCCGAGAATACCTAAACTCTCACGCTCGAGGTGTCAAGATTGCGGCTCAATGTGTTTTTGTTTTTGTTTTCTTTTACTGTGGTCACCATGAGCTTGTAGAATGTATGTTTTCGCGTAAAAATAGCGGAAAACAACTATTTTTGTAGCAAATTTATTGGAGATTTGTACAAAATGGTAGGCGCCATTTGCGTAATGTTTTCTCAAATATTTAGTATACAAGGTCTCGTGGCACAATTAATATTTTGTTTATACAACCATGTCTCACCGGTGATTTCAGGTAGCCCGTCCCGACCTGGGTACGTCCTCATTTGGGTAGTAATACGCGGCGCGTCTGCTTCTGAGACGGGTGTGGCGTCTCTGAAGCCCCTTCCACCGTAGATGTTTCGGCGCCAAAAATGTCTGATTAAAATCAAAATGGAACAGTCACAGTGGACGGTATCGAAATCATTTAATTGTATTTAAATTTATAACCTGAAGGACCTCTTGTGAGGCATTGCATAAGATGGGTATTTTAAATTCACATGGCTTATAATAAAATTGGGAAAACACTGATGAGAACAAAAAAGAGACAAAAAAAACATAATTACACAAGTTATTTTTTAAACAACTTAACCCGGGTTTGACCCCCGCAGGGGCACCTGTGAAAGCAGGTGTTTGGAGAGTGGCGTCTCCACGGACCCCGAGCCATGCGGGTTCGCCCGCCCACGTCTGGCTGTGCGTGGCTTTCCCGTGTCCGGGGAAAAGGGCATCCTGGTGGTTGAGCCGAGCCCGGGGTTGGTTTGGACCCTTCGGGGCCCCCGGGTGAGGCAATACACCACTTCGGCCCCCGCTTCTCGTAGACGGGAGTCCTGGTAAGGCCCGGCCAGGATGATTCAGTCTAGTCGCCTTTCTTCTACTATCCCCTCCGATCTTTCACTTTTACCTTTCCTGTTTCTTTTACTTCTCTCTTAATTCTCTTACTCCTTTTTCACTCCTCTTTGGCGGCAAGGGCTAACCTTGGGTGGCAATGGACCTCTGTCTTGACCCACACTTGGGTATAGTTTCCCGGCAGCACTGTTAGAGTAACGTTTCCAGCAAAGCCCTTTTTGTTATGGTGCGTTACCTAACCCCTTGTTGGGCTCGGTGGTGGGCGGTGCACCGCGGATTCCGAATTTCCTTTCGCCTTTCATGGCTCCCTCTCAAACCAAAACCCCCGGTTCTGGACGCGCCTCTAAGAGGCAGCGTCCTGAACTCTCTGTCATTGCCAAAGATCCTGAAGACGAAACATTCCCGAGATTCTTGGTCATTCACTCTGAAAACCAAGACCAACCTCTTGCCAAACTGTCGCCTTTTGTAGTTGCGAAAATCCTAGACAATAACATTGGTGCAGAATACAAAGCAAAGAAACTGCATTCCGGAGACCTACTCGTTGAGGTGGTAAGGAAGTCGCAGAGCTCGACGCTTTTGAAAATGACATCTCTTGGTGATCTGCCGGTCACAGTGAGTAAGCACAGAATGCTGAACACGGTTCGTGGGGTCATCTCAGAAGATGACCTCCTTTCGACCAGTGAGGATGAAATCTTAGAAGGCCTACGAGCATCTAAAGTGGTTTCAGTCCAACGCATCACTTTCAAACGTGAGGGCACTGAAGTTAAGACGAAACACTTGATTTTGACATTTGAGCGTCACACACTTCCGGTGCTTGTCAAAGCTGGCTACTTGAACTGTCGCGTGCGACCCTATGTCCCTAACCCACAGAGGTGCTTCCGATGCCAGCGCTTTGGTCATGGGTCGCGCAGCTGTCGGGGAAGGGAGACGTGTGCAAAGTGCGGGAGCCACGACCATGTGGCCGACGTTTGTGAAGGTTCAGTTGCCTGCGCTAACTGCAAGGGTCCTCACCCTGCTTACTCTCGCTCCTGCCCTCTGTGGCGACAAGAAAAGGAAATTCTTAGCTTACGAGCCAAAGAGAACTTGTCATATCCTGAAGCAAAACAAAGGTTTTCCTTCATATCCCAAGGTACCTACTCCGACGCGGTGCGCAGGGGCCCTGCACCACGTACGGAGTCCAGGGCCACTCAGTTCTCTCTCGAGGACTTAGCAGGCCCCTTTCAGGCCCCGAAACAACCTGCGGGGAAGCAGGGTGCCCCAGGTAACGCTGGGAGCACACAGACTCCCCAGTCGATTCAGGCACGACCTCCGGCTGACCGGCAGCCTCGTGCCAGTGGTTCCTCTAAAGATGGGGAGCGAGGCCGTCGTTCCACCTCCTCGGAGGCGGCCCGCCTTGTTACGGAGCAACAGGGCCCACCTGCTGCTCCATCAACGTCAAAAGACGGAAGCGTGAATGCGGGAGGGTCCCGGCCTGGTACGTCGAAGCCTTCTTCGGCGGGGTCTGGCCGTGGCCGGAAACTCGTGGCTCAGGTCTCCGACCACGTCGGAACTGGCAAACCTGCGTCCAAGGTTCAGGATGCAGTGGGAGCTGTTGACATTGCCGACTCCTCCGGTCCTTCCTCGGATCAGGAGGACATGGAATGGCAAATTGCTCAATCAAGACAGAAAGGAAAAAAGCCGGTGGTTCCTCCTTAGGGTGTAGCACAAGCAGAATTGCTTGATTCATTTATGAAATCTTTTATTCTTAAAAATGGGCTCTGTAATTCTTCAGTGGAACTGCCGTGGTTTATTCACTAACCTTGCAGATGTTGAGTATCTTTTAGAAGAGTATAAGGCATCTGCCTTATGCTTGCAGGAGACACACTTGAATACATCGCACACTAACTTTCTGAGACACTACAGTGTGTTTCGTAAAGACCGCCCTAGCACGTCCATTTCTTGCGGCGGTGTTGCGGTGGTGCTTCCAAAACATATTCCATGTGCAGAGGTTCCACTTCAGACGCCACTCGAAGCTATCGCTGTTCGTCTCTTGTTGCATAAAGCCATAACTCTATGTTCAGTGTATTTTCCACCTTCTCTTTCTCTGAAGCGACAAGATCTCGACTCTCTTTTAAGCCAGCTTCCAGAGCCCTTTCTTTTACTCGGTGATTTTAATGCTCATAGTACCCTTTGGGGTAGTGACCATACAGATACACGTGGAAAGATAATTGAATCCATATTATTTTCACATCCGCTATGCATTTTTAATACTGGCCATCCTACATATTTTAGTCCATCATCCTTGTCATCTACATGCATTGACCTTTCTATTGGCAGTGCAAATCTGCTACCCGACTTTTCCTGGACTGTTGAACAGAATCCCCATGGAAGTGACCACTTCCCCATTATTTTAACATGTAAAGACACTCCTCAGTCTTTACCTACGCGCCATCCACGCTGGAAGTTTGAAAAGGCAGACTGGAGCCTTTTTAAGCAGTCGTCCCTCCTGGCTTGTTCTCGCCTCGATCAGCTTTCGATTGATGAGCTCAACCATCTTTTAACATCCCATATTCTCACTGCAGCCTCACTTTCAATCCCTCGGTCGTCTGGACAGCTTCCTAGACGACCGAAGCCATGGTGGAATGAAGACTGTAAAGAGAGTCGCAAGCAGCAAAACAAAGCTTGGGGTGTTCTAAGACGTTATCCAACTCGGGATAACCTGATATCTTTCCGAAAAATGAAAGCTCGTGCTAGGTACATTCGTCGCAAAGCGAAACGCGAGAGCTGGCAAAAATATGCGTCCTCTATCAATAGCAGTACTTCTCCCAAGGAAGTATGGGACAGGATTCATAAAGTAAATGGCTCATATCATGCTTTCACCATTCCACTTCTTTCCAGAAATGGAAAATGCCCAAGCAATCTTGAAGAGCAGGGCAACATTCTTGGCGAGCATTTTGAATTTATTTCCAGCTCGCAGCACTATTCGCCTGCATTTCTGCAACATAAAAGGAAAGCTGAAAGTATGGTACTGAAAACATCCGGTGGTGAACGCGAAGCTTATAATGCCCCCTTTACCTTACACGAACTGAACATAGTGCTCCAAAACTCTAAGTCATCAGCTCCTGGTCCAGATGGCATTCATTACTATATGCTTCAACATCTCCATCCTTCCACACTTGATATTGTTTTATACCTTTTTAATCGTATTTGGTTCGAGGGCTACTTTCCATTGGACTGGAGAATGGCAACAATCATACCCATACTCAAGCCCGGTAAGGAGCCATCATGTGCGGCTAGTTATAGGCCTATCGCGTTGACTAGCTGCTTTGGAAAGACTCTTGAACGAATAATTAATAGAAGACTGATGTATTTCCTTGAACTAAACAAACATCTAGATGTGAACCAATGCGGGTATCGTTCGTCTCGGTCCACTCTTGACCATTTAGTACGGCTGGAGACAGTCGTGCGCGAGGCCTTCGTTCATAGACAACATTGCCTATCTGTATTTTTCGACCTCGAAAGAGCCTACGATACAGCCTGGCGCTTTGGTACACTGAGGGACTTGTATGATCTGGGTATTCGCGGTCGAATGCTTCGTACCATTGAGAGCTACCTCAGCAGGCGTACCTTTCGTGTTCAGATAGGAACAACTTTATCTAAAGTGTTTGTCCAGGAAAATGGAGTTCCTCAGGGAGGCGTTCTTAGTGTCACGTTGTTTATTGTCAAAATGAACTCCCTTGCATTGGCTATCCCCCCATCGGTGCAATATTCACTCTATGTAGACGACCTTCAGATCTCTGTGTCCTCTTGCAATCTGTCACTGTGTGAGCGACGAATTCAGCTAACCATCAATAAGCTATCAACCTGGGCCAATCAAAATGGGTTTAAGTTTTCCTCAGATAAAACAGTTTGTGTTTGCTTTTCTCGGAAACGCGGACTACTTCCTGAGCCTGTTCTAGCACTAAACAATGCCACAGTCTCTGTGAAGCCTGAGCACAAGTTTCTTGGTCTCATATTTGACAGCAAACTAACCTTTGGTGCCCATATTAAGAATCTAAGATTAAAAGCTCACAAATCACTTAATATTCTTAAAGTCCTGTCCCACCGATCCTGGGGTTCTGACCGGACGTGCCTTTTGAGGATATATCGCTCGATAGTGCGATCACGACTAGACTATGGCAGTATTGTCTATGGTTCAGCTAGGCCTTCCATTCTAAAAATGCTCGACCCTATCCATCATCTTGGGTTGCGATTGGCGACGGGTGCCTTTCGCACGTCTCCTGTGCCAAGTCTGTATGCAGAGGCCAACGAGATGTCTCTTGAGAAGAGAAGATTTTCACTGGGCTTTATGTATTCCCTGAGAGTCAGGTCCATCTCTGATCACCCTGCACGAATGGCTGTGGAAGACATGCGCTCTGAAAGAGTGTTTCAGAACAAAGCCACAACTGTGCCTCCCTTCTCTTTGAGATTGAAAAGTGCCTGTGAGAACATGGGACTCGATTGGAGGCCTCCTGTAGTGCAGTCTACTGTTGCAGGAGCACCATGGGAGCACCCTGTTATTAAGTGTGATCTTTCACTCACGCAATACAAGAAAGGGGATACTCCCAATGTTGTGTTTCTTCAGGAATTCTTTGCACTGCAAAGTCAGTATGGCGAATATGTAAGCTTCTACACAGATGGTACAAAGACGGAATCTGCTGTTGGGTGTTCCATGATTGGCCCGACAGTTCAAATTGTTAGGCGAATCAACTCCTCTGCTTCTATTTTCACAGCAGAGCTCTATGGTCTGCTTGTAACCATAAGCTACATACTTGATAAAAAGCTATCTCGCTCCATCGTATACACCGACTCCCTCAGTGCATTGCATGCACTGTCTTCACTGGGACCCCTCAAGCACTTCCTGCTTCTCGAACTGCGAAATAAGGTTGTTGCTGCCTCAAGAAAGGGATACGAAATCATATTCTGCTGGATTCCCAGCCATGTGGGCATTCCGGGCAATGAGGCAGCAGATCGCGCAGCAAGTACTTGCGTGAAGCGAACAGTTGATCTCCACGACATTCCTTATGCAGACTACAAAGCCCGTCTCAGGCGTCACGTAAAGTCCAAATGGCAGGCTGAATGGGATCAAGAAATCGGCAACAAGTTGCACATGATCAAACCTCTTTTGAGCGAATGGCAGAGTGCACGCCATCAGGAACGCTTTTTTGAGGTTGTCCTTTGCCGGCTCAGGATTGGTCACACTCATCTGACTCATGGCTACCTCCTTCGTGGGGACGATGCCCCCACTTGTGAGCAGTGTGACAATGCTTTAAGCATTCTACATATTCTAGTAGAATGTCCTGCTTATCATGAAGAACGTCTTTTGTATTTTTCGCATTTGTATCAAGAACAAGTCCCACTACACCCAGCTCTGCTCTTAGGTGATGATTCTCTTGTGACACACACTAATGTTTTCAAATTTTTAGATAGTATCGGCCTTCTACACCGACTGTAGCTTTTTAACCTACAGATCATGCCCATCACTCTTTTACCTTTTGGTACCCCATTACCATCTTTTATCTAATCACTGGCTACTAAAGCCTCTTTCTTCTTCCTAAACCCTTTCCAGCAATAGTCTTGTTTTTGGCGCTCTATGGCCTTAGTAGCTTTTGCGCCACAAACACCAAATCAACCAACCAACCGGGTTTGACACCAGGACCAGGCGGATTTTTTCGGTCGTGCACAAGTCACCTGGCTGTGTTTGGATTTTTATGTTTGTCCTTTGTCCCTATTGTTCCCGTTCTCTAGGAATTATTTTCGTTAACATGCTCCTGCGTGAAGTGGCTGTAGTCACTACAACTGCAATACTTTCCAACCAATACAAGCAGCCGTGCAATTACCCGAGTGGCTGCGAAATGGCGGCGTTGGGATCGCCATCAGCTCGGTTATCGAGAACGGATCGGTGCCACGTTTTCAGAGCAGGCTCTATGGCGGTTCCCCAACTGAGTTGTTCTAGTAACTTTGGCTCACACCGCGGTGTAAGATATATACTCTTTATGTGAAGATACTGGCGCGAGGAACAATGAATCGCAATGGACGAGTTAAAGTCCACTCACGAGCGCATGCGCAGGCCCAACAGCAAACGGCGAACTAACGTCGCTCGCTGGTCAAACGACGCAACTGTGAAAAAACTTAAGTCAAATATCTTTTTGCCTTGACATCTCTCGTGCAGCCGTCGCACACCCTTGAGCAAGGAGCTTGTGCTCGGCTTATACCATGGCAACGGCATATTTTATTTGTTTCTTCACGGTTGCGTCGTTTCGCCAGTGAGCTACGCTAGTTCGCCGCGGGCTATTGTGCGCTAGCATACGCTCGTGAGATGACTTTATCTGGTCGCTTCAGGTCGGGCAGAGTCGTCACCTAAATAGAATGCCTTACAGCGTGGTTCACACTACACGGAGTCTGGCGCCCGTTTGCCACGAAGGTTCTCGGCGTTCGTAACCCCCAGCTTCGCGAGGCCCGTGTCTCGTACTTTTTTCAACCACAACTAAGTATATTTTTGGAATCACCGGCCTTTACCGTTTCCGGTCTGCTATTCAGTATCGCAAAATTTAATATAGTTTTTTTTAAGAAGTCGGAAACGTGAAAATGATACCTAAAACCAATATTCAAATATACTCGCACTTTTCACTGCCAGTGGATGAGGGGCTTGCAAGTCGAGTGGGCAGTTTAAAAATGCACTATGTCGAGCATATGTTCCGTGCTGCTCCGCGGGTGCTAGCGCGAACTTCCAAAGCCATCATGTAACACCATAAAATTGCTTGTGATGAGTTGGGAACAAAGTCAACATTCAAAAAAATTGAACCCCTGCCTTCCAGTGACGTTACTTTTTTATTGTTGCAAGTAAAGTCTTTCACTTTGAAAAATGCGGTGAGGACAAAAAATGTAAATTAAACAAATTTATAGAAAAAAAAATTCGGTATGCATTGTTTAAATAAACAGGAACTTGATTGAAGCACTTGTGCAGTGTTTCTTATTTTATGTCATTGTCTTCTGGCGCTTTTGTCGTAAAGAACGATGTACCAACTAGCCCATATGTCACTATGAGCAAAAGACATATACCTAAATACGCCTAACAGTATTCAGAAAGTTATCTTCCGTTTACACACATTTCTTTTTATCTGTTTCTGCTGTAATATTATTGAGAGCTATAACCAATTTTTAAAACAAAATACTGCAAGGCAGCAAATGGATGCTCGAGACAAATTCGTAGAAACCACAGTGGCAATTATCTACGAATACATGAATGTATAAAACATCCAGGACGGGGACGGAAACAGGACTTCTTTCATTGAGCAGCGGCATAGAATGACACAAAATATAAAACTGTCCCCAAAGGTTTCAACGTTGTTGAAGAAGGAAAGGAGAAAATTGTTAATGAAAAAGGAAATTCCCAATAAATTTTAAAGTTGAAAATCAGCGGCGTCACGACGAGGTATCAGCAGTCTGGTTATTTCAGGTGTCAGGATTTCGACATCTGCTATTGTCAGTGATAGTAAAGATGCGGAAATATTGTTCTTAACAATCCCAAAGAAAAATGTCATAAAAATTTAAAAATGTAGAAAGCACTAGCGTCACGGCAACGTATAAGTAATCCAGTGATCTCTGGTGTTAGGAATTCGACCTCTTTTTCCTTAGAATGAAGGTGCAAAATTCTCTTGTTGACAGTCCCCATGGCATATGATTCAATGATTTCTTTTCCGACTCTGTCATTGTGCCCGCTAAGTATTCTATACTTTGTCTTATCCTACGATGGACTAAAGGCCAAAGCCACGGGCCGCCAGGTCCAATCACGTTCCACGCTAAACTGTGACATGCTTAGCATGATTTGGGGTGGACGAATAATGCTCCGAACCTTAAAGCGCTGCATCATTTCAATAGCTTCGACAATGCAAAGAGCCTGTAGGTCGTGGCTTCCTTTGCAATGTAAAATTGTTGAGTCACTCACTGCTATTCGTTTCGAAGCAATGTCCTACCATACTCATCATTTATCCGAGACGCGGGCACAGATAAATGCATTGAAGCGAAATAGCACACAATTTCTAAGTGGCTCGTGATTGGTTCTGGCCAGGGTGTCAAACCGAAATGTATTTCGTTCCGGTTTTCGTTCCGGTTCAGGGAAAACGGTTCAGCTCCGGTTCAACTCCGGAGTGAAAAAATAAAGGTTCAAACCGGTTCGAACCGGTTCGTACTCATCTACTACAAAAACAATTGACGACAGCAAAAAATAAACTATGCATATTTTATAAATGTTACATATAGAAGCAAAGGCTCACATTACTGTGTGGAACGAACGAGCTAGTGCTGGGGCACCTCGGGACGTGGGTGAAAGCGCAGTTCAATGTCAGGCAGCTGATCTAAGAAGCAGGACGTCGTCATGCATATCCGGGGAAACACGGCACCTCTGAGACGATAGAATAAACTTCAGTGTAGAAAAGGCTCGCTGCACGCTGACCTGGGTCGCAGGCACTCCCAGGGCTACTTGCGCCAATGGGTAGAGTTCTTGATGGCGTTCCCTTCTCTCCTCCCAAAACTGTAACACATTAGCGGCCCTTAAAAGCCGCGGCTCCTTGTCTAAGAGTGCTCAGAAGAGCTGTGCACCTAGATGTTTGTGGTTCTGAGGAGAAAACGTTTTGGTCCTTGCAGTCTCTGCTACCCGAGATCGAAGCTGTTTTGCTGTTTTCTTTAGCTGTAACTGTTGATTGAATCCCCCCTCCCCTTCCCGGTGCTAGACTTTAATTTCGGACAGATTATTAACTTCGCTGAGCTATTTTGAAAGCAGATTAGATGCGCCACAGTATGGCAACTAGTGCAGGTTCTAAAATATCCATCGGCCTTTGTATCGCTCTCTTATCCGATCAGTTGTACAATGAAATCTAGGCGTTTAAAGTAAATTGCACACAGCTCTACAAAATTAAAGGCAAGAAACACCGAACAAAAATTAAACTGAACGCAAAAAAAAAAAACAAGGACAAAGAGGTGAAAAACCAACTAGCCCAACTCATTGTTTTGCCACCTAACAGGCTCATTCATTGGACACTTGCTGACGTACGAATTGGGTATTTTCTTTGATAAGCCATTTCCGGTCCCCCAAGAAAAGGTTAGGACGAATGTGGGCATTTGTTAAAGAAATACATAAGACCAAAAATCCCGGACAATATATAGTTACTGTGCTCATTTCGTTTCAGTTCTCGAGACGAACTTTATAAATTATGAAGAAGACCGTTATGTGAAAACCTGATAATGGAACATTACAGAGCTTTCCGCTACCAATTGATTGCGCTTTTTGACTTCCCACATGAACGAAACACCGCAAAAAGAATTGATCAGTTTTGCCCAGGAACGAAAAAATAATTATTTCGGTCCAGTTTAACTCCGGTTAGCGCGAAAATAATTAGTTTTCTTTAATTTTTTGGTTTACTTTTCAGGTTACTATGTTTTTCGCCACGCACTTTTCACGCAGCCTGACTTCGCGTATGAACCGAAAACCGCATGGAAAACATATCGGTTCCGTTCCGGAGCGAGAAAAATTATTTCGTTCCGGGTCAACTACGGTTCGCGTGAAAATAACGGTTTTTTCCGGTTTTCGGTTTACGGTTCGGGTTCGGTTCAATACCCTGGTTCTGGCGCTCTGTAGCCTTTGCCTTTAGTCCATTGTAGGGTGAGACGAAGTGTAGTAGCAATGAAACAAGGAGTAAGTTCATTAATCCTGCGGCTGCAAACAATGATAACCTTTGAACGCGATAGCATTTATTGTTGCGCTCACCGGCACACTCTAAGAAATAGGGGGTGTACAGGGGTGCTCCCCTTGTCCCATATGGAACACCCCAAAACTACATTTCGTCGTTGTGTCCACTGACGTCGAGCTGGCGATACCAAATTTTACAAGCGGCTTGATAGCTGTTGGATATGACGTACTAAATAGCTAATGTGCGTATCAAAGACTACAAAACAATTGCTGCGATTGTGCAGCAGGGCCAAAGAAACCTTGATTGCCTTAATGTAGCCTTTGAATGAGTACATTAGCTCTATTAATAAGTTGTATCGATCGACTATCAAGCCGCCCGTAAAAGTTGGTATCGCCAGCTCGACGTTAGTGGACAGAACGACGAAATTTAGTTTTGGGGAGTTACAGTCAGCACGGAATGAAACCCGAACGCCGGAACGCGTGGCCATCAACACAGGCTGCTCCACCTGGAGGGCCCATGATATCCAATGAAAATGCGCCGGGGTGCGAGAGTGCGGGTCCTACTGGGATGTGCTCGACCCTCGTGGGGTGCGTCTAGGACTTCCGAGTTTCACAAGTGGCGCGCTGTAAGCGCACGCCAGGAGCAGAAGACACCATGTTCGTGCGCAAACAGCTTGCTGTTGCTCCTAGCATCGACCTTCTCGCGCCGAGCGCAAGCCGCAGGTGTCGACCGGGCGACATTGCGGCGACACAAAAGCACCCCGAGAGAGGGCGCTTACAGGGCGCCACTTGCGAAACGCGGAAGTCCCAGACGCGCCGCGCGAGGGTCGAGCACATCTTCGCAGGACCCACACCCTCGCACACCGGCGCATTTTCATTAGTGTTCAGGGGCCCTCCAGGTGGAGCAGCCTGTGTTGATGGCAACGCGTTCCGGCGTTCAGGTTTCATTCCGGGCTGACTGTACAGCAACGTATATTCTTAGAGAGCAGGTGTTCGGTCTCGAGGAATGAGAATGGAGCACGGGAACCGAATTTTCGACAATTTAGTTAATGTCAGTTTTGCCGAATGAATGTAACGGGAAAACTGAATTGGTGCATAAGTCACGAGACGTCAAATTGTTTTGATAACTTTTGCGAGGAAACTGTATTTGTTCATAGAACACGTGACGTCAATTTTTCTGTAAATTTGGCAGAAACCTTTCTTGGTAACTTTGGCGGGAACACATTTCTGCAAACTTTTGCGGGAAGCTTATTCGGGGACAGATTCAAGATAGACAGAAATCTGTGGTGAGTAGCTTAATAACGCTATAGCATTAAATAACAAAATCTACGCACAAAGTGTAATCTTGAATATCAGAAGAAAGAATAGGACGTTCAACGGAATGCACATCATTTCTTAGTTCCATAATTATTTATTGATCAACTCCCAATTGTAACGCTCTTTTTCACGAAGGTAATTAGCTAAATAAAGAAGTAGGATTAAACAAAGGTGACGTGGAGCAAGAACGCACCCTGCTCCACGTCAGCGATGCCACGGAGACTCGCCCACAATAGGACCATTTACAAACGCGTCCTGATTATCACGCAATCCCTCAGAATATCTATTCAGAAGAAACGAAAGCTCATCACGAAGAAACATGTAACCTAAATGTGGAATAGTGTGTTAATTTCCAAGAGTTACCTGAAACTTTAGGCATTAGGGCGATCGGGAAACCATGAAACTTTCCTATGTAGACGGTCTCAATCACTCCAAATGCGTATTCGTAGAACTCAGTTTCGCGCGTTCCTTTGTTTTCTTTTGAAATACGTGAATCGAGCTGGAGCCAACGCGATTGTTTCATCGACCTCGGCACGACCAGCAAGGAATACACAATTATTATAATTGGAAAACTTTCTCGTAGATAGTAAGGACCCAACTCGTAGAATTGAACCGAGGCGTATTTTTGGTTTTAATCAATACCGACTTTTCATAACGTTCCTGGTAAGACTTCCTTTGCGCTATAGACAATGCACGCTTCGTTCCTACAAATATAGCGGAATCACCATGCTGTTTCTGTCTTACTGGTGTCATTCTAGATCCAACAGGAAAAGGTGAGTCATCTAGAATTGTCGTGTCGGAACCATACCTAGCTTATGTGAGAAAATATCGGGAGAGGAAAAAAAACATATACCTAAGATTGACAGTTCCACTACAAACGTTTTCCAAAGAAAGACAATTATAAGAATATACACCGTGGTATTGGAAGAGGGGTCCATGTCTCAGGCATGCATTTTTTATATTTGGGGAAGGTAAGGAAAGTGCCTCTCATCCTTTCCGTCTCCAGGGTATTGCAGTGTGCATTCTTAAGAATTCACACTCAATCATTCTGGAATAAAAGTTTAAGTAAAAAGTGAGCAAATGCAGAAGTTGCTACACCTCTGTGGCAATTACTACCACTCTACTAGCTCTTTGGCACATCACTGACGCTTCGGGTAGTAACTGTGGCGGTTACCAGTAAAAAAATTCAAATAATTATAATTGAAATACAAAGCAGTCGAGCAGGTGATTATTAATGCTGTAAGTGCGTAGATATGAGGAAAAGTAAACAAATGGCTGCTAAGAAACGCAGATGAGCAGGTTTGTTATATCGAGTGACGTAAATAGTCACAGCGGGAACATTTCCTTTTGAGTAAGACATTCGTTCCTTCAACCATAAAAAAAAATAGTTTTGAGGTACGACATTAATGAAAACAAAGCAATATTCTTGCAAAATTATAAATTACTTGGGTGATCCCTGAGGAAAGGCGCGCCTAAAAAACGGCGGGCATAAAAGGCGGAAGAGCAGCCCATTTTGTCAGTAATGGGCATGGGGCGTGAATGTGTTCCATCTACGAGATATTTTGGAAAAATAAATAACGCGTACAATTTGTGTGTAACATTAAGTGTGCGAGATGCAATGCCTAAAACCTTCAACAATGCGAGCAAAAAATAATATTTCGCACTGTGATTTTGTCGGTAGCTACGGCCACATACATAGCCTCTCGAGCTGGGTGGCTCTACCTCAAGACAAGAAAAAGAGCGGTTAATAACTTCCTTGGTTAGTAACTGTTACGAACACTCCCGTTACTCACTTCAGTTAATAAAATAACAAAGTTAGTAACATATGTTCAAAGCAGTTAATAAGTTTAGTATGTACTACGAGCTTTTGTATAAGGTTGATTCGCACACTTGCGGTATTTTCCCCGAGGGCGACTGCAGCGGCCTGTGACGTACGGGTTGTTACGACAACAGCTGCGTCGGTTCCAACGAAACGGGGTAAAATCCACGTATCTTTATTGTAGTAGGCTGGATAGCGGATCGAGGCTTGTCTTGATGGGGTCGAATGACACCACCGGCAGCCATCACTTGACACCACCTAAAGCATGGGACTCTATGGGAAAAACGAGAAAAGGCGGAGTTTCCCCATTTCTATGCTGTTGTCGACATCTCAAACATTTGGCCGCTTTTCGGGAAGCCTGTCAAATAGCTCGTGCACAAACATTAAAATTGACAGCCGTCGCAGTTCTTACAAATAAATGTTTTGTGTTCAAGGGTAATTGCGTTGGCCGAAAAATATAGTGCAGCTCAATGGGACAAGAGTTACCTAGTAGCCGCGGAATCGGTTTCGACGAGTTGGGTTTAGAGGACGACAAGCTTGAAGGCTTTGTTACGTGGAAATGGCTGACTCCCGGAAAGCTGATGTCAAGATGGAACTTTTCAACATTTATCAACTGGCGAGCTCCCCCGAGGACGGTATTATTCACGGCAAGTTCCTTTCTTTACTCCACTAGGAGAGCAAGCTTGCCAGCTCAGGCGTGGGTGCTCCGGCACGTTTGATTATTTCAATCTGCGTTCGAAGGCTTGACACATACTGATTCGATCTCCGAGCACCTGATATAATGATCGTAGCACATGAGACAAAATACCCGCCCTTCAGCACAGCTTACAAGCTTCAATATTTCTACTTTTGTATGTTTCTCCCAAAGAGTCGCGTGTATTGCCTAGTGTCAAGAATAGGCCGCCGGTGGTGCCACCAACGGGCTCCCGATACAGCCTACTATAAGAGAGTGGAAAAAGCGGTATTGCTGGAGCCGACGCAGCGGTTGCCATAGCAACGAGTACGTCTTAAACAGCTGCACTCGGGCAGGACTCGACGCCACTGTGTGAATCGCCATTAAGATGAGCCAAAGAGCCAATCAAAAGCGTCGGAGTTTGCTTTTGCCGGTTCAACCAATAACGCAGATAATAACGCCTTTTGCCGTTAAGTTCGATAACGATACCCGATAGTCCGCCTTTGGGCATGCATCGTATATTTATCGGGACAGGTATCGGAACAATCTGCTAGGTCTCTCCACTGGCTCCATCGAAAAGTTGCGACGGCCGAGGTCGGATTTAACGTGTACCGGGGAAATCGACTAATTTTGTGAAATAATGTTACTTTGATCAGTCTTGGCGGCAACGGCGTCACCGGTAATTCGTTACTTTTTTTCGCTCACCTTACTTTTTCCAACCAGTAACGTACTTACGTTACTTATTTGCAGAAACTGGGTTACGTTACTCGTTATTTTAGAGCGCAGCTCTCAGGCGCCTCTTTTCCGAGTTGAGTGGCGTCGCGTCGGTGTAACTGCGCGTTGCATATGACATTGGGACAGGGTAATGTCACATTACCCAGAATGACGTCACACGTGACGTCACATGTGGCGTCATGATGGTAATCTTTTCCCGCTAAATTTGGAGGGAAATTTTTTCTCTAAATTTAGCGGGAAACTTTTTCTGATAAATTTGACTTCTTAATTTTGCGGGGAAATTTTCTGTACTTAATTTAGCGGGGAAATTTTTCCTCAAAAGAAATTTTATCCTCGCGACGTCACACATGACATTACGTATGACGTCACACGTGACGCTTCCCTACTTACCCTCCCTCCTCCTCCTCAAGAGCTGCGCTCTAACTCGGCATTACAGGGAATCGCAAACGTCTTTGATTTTTTTTTCCCAATACATAAAACATTAAACTTCAATTTTCGTCTTGGTGTCAAGCCATGTGAATTTTCGAGTTTATCTCTGCGTTTTTGTTTGCGTCTTTTTTTGTGAGTATGGTGCAATCCACAAATTTTTAGTAATATATCACGAGATATCAACGAGAAAAAGAAAATGCATTTGTAGTGGCAATAAGTGCTGAGGTGATCACCGGCACTATGATTTCAATAGACGTTATTCATTATTAGAGCGATGTCTCGGCGGCTGCGCGCACTACCAGAGGCACTGCGTCATCTTTGACGCTTCACAGACCCGACCTCCGGCCTCAGTACGGATCACTATTCTCTCAACAAAGCGTTCGTCGCATGTTCTTTTTTTTTCAGGTATATTAAAGGTGTCAGCCGTTCAAGAATAAATTACGAATATCATCAAGCTCAAGTGTGTTGTTGGAGATTTCACGAAGAATTTCTTTCAAAGCATGAAATGCTTTGTAGCGGAACCCCGAATCCCAACATTTTGTTTGTGCGTCCATCCGTCCCTCCGTGCATTAGCCGTTAAATTTTGCTAGAAAATTGACGTCAAGTGACCCATACGTCGATCCTGTTTCTCTTATAAATGTAGCGGAATAATTTACGTCTTCTAACTTAAACACAAATTGAGTTTCCCCGCTAGATTTAGTTTGGAAATCGACGTCATGTGACCTCAGCACCAATTCAATTTCGCCCTTAAATCTAGCGGGAAAATATACCTCCCGTGGCACGCCAATTGCCTCTCCCCATTCTTCTATTTGCTTCATCCTCCCTTCCTCTACCCATACCTCCCCTCTAGGGTGTCCTAAACATCTGCCTCCTTTCCCCTTGCTCCCCATCTGCCTGAAATTACATACTTTCCACCCCCTCCCTTTTTCCCCATCCCT